>JACXGM010005880.1:0-10455 GCA_016801145.1 Umbra pygmaea
TCTAAGGTCCAGTGGTAGACAGTAATCTAAGGTCCAGTGGTAGACTTTTCTCTAAGGTCCAGTGGTAGACAGTGTAAAATTGGCACAGCACCACCTCGTGTATACTCGTTGATGATGGTCAGTGCTGTCTGGCATCATAACTATACAATATTTTTTTCAATGCTTTCAAGCCTCTTGACACATTCCCTCAATAAACCCCACAATTATAAATTAGTAGGGCAATCCCTTGTGAACTGTTAACAGAGGCCTTCATTTGGATAAGTGCCTTTACTAATGACAGTGGAGCCTCACAGTTCCTCTCATTAAGCCGGTCCAAGATAATTATTCTTTTCCCGGAGGAGGGGCGGGGAGAGATGCCTTCGGATTCATACTGGGTGTCCCTGCCTTTCTCCTCTCCATTTGGATGGTCATTTGCTTCTTTTTGTACAACAAGCTAGGAAACACAGTCAAATGGGAATGAATGTCAACTTAGCAGTTCAGTTTTTCTTTGGGGGGGGGGCATTTTTCCAAATGTATCTCCCTTTCTAATTGCCAATTCCCTCTAACCCTGCCTAGTTGGCAGCTTCGCAACTCTCTGGACAGATCTAGGGGTTGGCGAAGGGCGCGCACCTGGTTCCTTCATGTCGCCCAGCTGCTGATTCTTTTCGCCCTGCTAATCCAACACACAAGCCTTTAGTCAGATCATGCACGGGATGATTACGTTCATTGACTATTCTTCCGCGATTATACCCACAGGCACCCGAGTTGGACACAAGGAGTCTCTGGAGAACGACATGGCAGGATAGTTAATCTGACAAATCTAACCCAAATCCCGGGCAACGCTATGACAATTTTGTGCTGCCTCGTGCAGGAGGCCCGGGAAAGTCAGAGAACCCATAGTCAGGGTCGAACCCATGGCTCGAACCCATGACTATCATGACGTAGATCGTCGTGCATCGCAGCGACTTAACCCACTACCCTACACAGACCCCCGAATTCTAGACTGTTTTGAATCTGATCCATTTAAGCTATTGGTCAATCTACGGCAGTACTTGAGGTTGCGAACCAGCACTCCAATATTTGGAACAACTACTCTTAAGACAGAGCACATAGTTAACACGGCACCTTTGAAGCTTCAGCCTTAATAAAACACAATGCTGGCTAAATGAAATTCTGGGTGTGTAACCCGTTTAAAGACACTTCATATCTGTGTGGATTAGGATCAAAGAGAACAATAACAGTAGGTCTCTCTTCACCAAGACAGGAGGGATGGAGTCGGTGAGAATAGACACATGTTTGTTTTTCCGACTGTGGAGGAGGGCCTCCATGTTGACCCCATGTGATCTCCGTCCTGCATTCCAAATACTAACCTGTTCTTAACATAGTACTCTATGGGTCTGTGTAAAAAGTAGTGTAATGTATAGTGAGCAGGATGGCAGTTGGGATGCAGAAAATGTCACATAATGTCTCAGCAGACCTCGGCACTGCAGCCTTTCTCGCCCACAATACACCAGTGTTGAGCAGCATCGACTGACAAAACGGACGAATCAAAAATATTAAGTCACAAGAAGTCTCTAATGGATTTTAGCCAGGCGAGTTTAAAGGTTAAAATGAATGTTGTGGCCAGAAATAAAACAATTTCTCTAATAAAATCAATTGGATGCTTTCAAGGAATGTGACATGTTTTCATAAAACATTTTAGCTTTTTGTTGTAGAAAATATTAATTTGACACGTCTGTCTCATTTTCAGACTAGCTCTCTTATATTTATAATATTTTCTTCAAGTGAACTTGATAGAGATTAATTTATGAACAACTTGCTAAACTGAGACAGAATTTGTCACCCCTGCCAAAAATCTTACAGTCATTGAGCTAATTAAATCTTTGGCCAGCTTCTCCTAATTTGATTTGTAAGTTGATAGATTTAACTGTCGAGATATTAATTAATAAGCATGACAAGTAGAGTGATTTACAAATATGTTATCAATCATATAAACTTTGAAGTCTTTTAAGAATGTACATTTCATTCAGTCCTAGAAGACATTAGTAAATAAAATGTAATAAAATGTAAGTAGTCATGGGTTAATAAATCAATACTGTTCCAAATTGGGATTTTATTTTGGACTATATACACTGTATGGCCAAAAGCATGTGGACACCCCTACTAATAATGGAGGAGAGATAATGTTCTGGGGCTGTTTTTCACGGTTTGTGCTTGGCCCTTTAGTTCTAATGAAGGTCCAGCTTAATGCTAAAGGATACAAAGACTCCATCATTTTGTGGAAGGCCTTTCCAGAAGAGTGGCGGTGTTATAGGTGCAAAGAAGGTCCAACTCCATATTAATGCCCATGGTTTTGGAATGGGATATCCATCAGGCTCATGTGGGTGAGATGGTCAAGTGTCCACCTTTGGCCATATGGTGTACATATTCTTTACTGACAATACTGAGCCAAGTTATATTCTCGTATAGCTGCACCAGCATTCTTCATGAATAAGGACTTTATTTTAAGTACTTTAGTTTCAATAACTGGCTCTTTTGTTCCTATGTATATGGGTGAGCAATATGTCTGGTACATTGAATACAATCTAATTGTAATTGCAGCACAGATAAATTAATGAGAGTCGAGGTACATCACATGTGCACATATACAAATTCTGACAGTCAAATCTTGCAGGCCCTGGCATTTCTAAGACCTAATATAAAGAATGTTTCTTCTTTTAAATATTATTTTGGTGGTTTCTTTATTATTTGTAATGACAGGACAGTAGGATGCAGCGGCTAGGCTAGAGTAACAGGCATGTAAGGGGAATCGTAGAGGAATGGCACAGGCCGTTGGTTGAGCCGGGACTCGATTCCCCATTGCCAGGGGGCATGTTTGGTCTAAGTGGGATGAATCATTTGAAATTATATTATAATAAATGTAATCTGAGTGATAAAGCAACACAAAATGTGTATACTTTTTTGGATAATGAACAAAACTATATTACACTCAGTGACTAAATGTAAAAATAAAAAGAATAAATAACCTCATCAGATGCGTCAGGTGGCTCAGTGGTTAGGGAGTCAGACTTGTAATTGGAAGGTTGCTGGTTTGAATCCTGACTGTACCAAATTACGTTGTGTCCTTGAGCAAGGCACCTAACCCTAAGTTCCTCCAGGGGGATGTTCCTGTACTTACTGATAGTCACTCTAAATAAAGTGTCTTCCAAAAATGTAAAAAATACAAATAGTTACCTTCATTGTTTCGAGGTTTTCCACAAATACTAGCTTCAAGGTCTTTCATAACATCGAATTTTGCATTTGGACTGGATGTTGACTTATCCATTTAAAAACATTATTTCCATGGGAATAATTTGTTTGCAGTCACTCCCCAAAACCCTTTACTCAATGTAAGGTGGCAATGAGCCCAAACTTAAAAACAACTCATTCCTTTTATAAGGACCTCTATTGGACAACGGCGCCCTGAGGTTGTGCCACCATCAATGTTTAATTACCGGCTTGATCAAACCTGATTAAATAGAATTTGTTTGTCACTGGTTTTCAGAGCAGAAATGTTTAGTGCCTCCAGTGCAGACCTAGAAAATGTCCTGTAAGTTCACCCATATCTATTCTTGTCAAATCAGGTGCCGAATTAGATGTATATTCAGAGCGTATTCGGGAATGAATTAAATGTGAATGTAGTCATTATGATTGACAAGGGTTGTGTATGAAATAAATAATATGGAAAACAATATACGCCATTTATCTTAGTCCATTTTGATTTTAAGTGGTTGGCCTGAGTGGGGCTCAAACACACAAATCTGTTTCTGTGTCATGCTTCACAAACTAAGCCACACTGGTCCAATAAGCTAACCCATATATCTGTCTGTTTCTGTGTCCAACCAACAGATGTTTGACTGGATCAGTCATAATAAGGAAGTGTTCCTTCAGAGCCACACTGATATCGGCGTCAGCTACCAGCACGCTGTGGACCTCCAGACGCAGCACAATCATTTTGCCATGAATTCGATGGTATGTGTTGTGTGAGGACTCTGCTTTGTAAGGACTTGGTGGTTTATGAGGACTATGGTGTCTGAGGACCTGATAGTGTGGACGTAGGATCAAATAATACAGATGACGTCGATGCTCTTTGTCCACCAGTTGAGTTATTATATAACAGATTGGCCAACAAGGGGCTCAATTGCTTGATTAGTATTTTTAATAGGCTTGTTAAGAAACACTAAATAAACATTCATCCCCATTCAACATTGATCTGGAACAAGCACTGGCCGTCAAAAGTCAGTTTTAAATATGAACACCCCCTCAGATAATTATTGCACTGTGGTAAAATCAGGCTTCCTCAATGTTGAGTTTATTTCCATTGGTTACATTCACCAGTAATGTCTCCTTTATAATAATCTTTCGAACGCAAATAGCACCCTATTCCTTTTGTACTATAGTTAAAATGAGCTCTATGGGCCTAACTAGGGAATAGGATGCCATTTGTGATGCCTAGAAGTGGGCACGGTTTTCCTCTGACAGAATGGAGACATATCTGATTCTGTTTAGATGGGAAGCCATTTCTCTACCAGGCACAAGCCAAAGGTCTCACATGCCTGGCACACACATGCACATTTGACTGTCAGAACAAGGCATTTCCAGTAATATACAGTGGGTTTTGCCATCTCTCTCCAGCGCCTCAGTTCCTGGTGTCAGGGACCAGGCATGTACGGTTCTGTGTGTGTGTTTGGCACCTATGTGCATAAGTGTGGGTTTGTGTGCGCGCGTGTGTGGGTTTGTGTGGGTTTGTGTGACTGTGTGTGAGTGTGTGTGTGGGGGGGTGGTGCGCGACTGTGTGCACTCTTTCCTCTCCGGTCGTCTCCAGCTCGCTGTGTTTACACCAGCTTGTTGCGGCGCTGGGCTGCACACTGAATTCATCATCGGAGACAGACAGAGAGCAAGATAGAAAGACACGAAGGCAGACAAGTTGGCAGACAGACAGTCCAGCCCAATACCTCAGAAAGCCTCAGTCTCAGGCAGCTTGTCTATCTCTGTATCACTCTCTCTCCGGCATGAGAATCAGTGTCTAGCTATAGAAACGGCTTCAATGTAAACAATATACAGTGTAATAAAAAATAAGTAAATAATAATAATACAATATCAATAACAATACTACTACAGTATTACAATTAACTACTGCCACTAATTAGGCTACCTAATACTATTACTACTATTAACATAACTTTAAATACTACCTCTAATATGTCTATTTACTAACACAATTAGTACTATCTATTGATTTAGGTACCAATTTAAAATATATCAGTTTAGTCGTTTAAAATGTGGAATAATTGTATACATTTCCATTGCTTCCAATCATATTTTCCTCCTTTCTGTTGTGCTCTTATACTAATTCACTGACTCACTCTATGATTTCTTCTGTTTCTCATTCAATCCTACTATCTCTCCTTTTTACCCTCTTTTTTTCCTTTCTTTATCCCTCTCTCGTCATCTCGCTGCTCATACAGACTCCTGACTCATGTCTCTCTGTTTGGTGTGAGTTTTGGCTCAGTGCGCTAAGCGTGCAGTAGCTAAGTCTGTGCCTAGTTCATTAAGCCACGCTTTACACCAACGCGCCATTGGTTTTGATGGCTTCATTAGTGGTTCTAATCAGGTTTATAGGGGTAACCCACGGTGAGGGAATCGTGTGAAGCTGATGAATGGCCAGACTTAATGCCACATGAAATAAAATGACTCTCATAATGGATGGAGGGTTGTTAGGATGAATGGCTTTTTGGGACAAGTTTGAAACACAGAGTAGTGAATTTCTCTGCATGTGGGACAATCAAAGACGCCAGCATTGGCCTGCCAAATAGAGAAATTCACCTAGGAGCTGCAGAATTCTGTCACAGTTATTCCACGTTGGGCTGGCTCACATGTTACGTTAAAGTTGCACTATGTGACGTTCAATTTTTTTGTCCATTCGGGGCCAAATTTTAAATAAATTTTTATACATTTTTATACATACCCTACATGTTTTTACTGAACACAGGAATAATACACTAACAATTACCAATTTCTGTAAATACACATTATTTTGTCCATAATATGCAGTTGTTTCTAGTTGGATATTGTGAAATGTTGATTTTGCTTTTCTAATATTGTCTATATTTTGTATTATTTAAGTTGACATTTTATATACCTGGATCCAGTATGCTAGTTCCTAATGTTTACTAGTCCAAAAATATCATTTTTTATTTTATTTGTAGCTTAAAAGTTACATAGTGCAGGTTAAAGGTTTAGCCTTGTGTGAGTATAATCAGTTACTGCACTGCTGCAGATAGTGTACAGCCAGACACACCAGAAATATGTGTTTATTTTATCTGGTCTTCTTGGATATATTATTATCTGTATAGGTGAATAATAGGGAGAAAAACATGAATTAGATATATCCTGAATAAAATTATTGTTGCATTGCCAAGATGGGTACTGTAATTGAGCAAATCACATACTGGAGAGAAAATAGAGACCACTGAAATTATTTCTAAAATCAACCCCATTGAAAACGTCTGGAATGTGATCAAGATGAGTGTTGATGGTCACAAGCCATCAATCAAAGCCGAGCTGCTGGAAGTTTTGTGCCAGGAGTGGCATAGTCACCCAACATCGATGTGAAAGACTGGTGGAGAGTATGCCAAGATGCATGAAAGACAATTTATATTATTATACAATCATTATTATTCCACCAAATATTGATTGCTGACACTAATGGTGTTGCAGTGGTCTCTTAATTCTTCGAGGACTGGATAGCACTGATGAAAAAGGGTCCCATTATACCATGTCTAAATGAAAAGAAATTCAATTACTGGATCATGTAAATAACATACTGTAGTTCATGAAGTAAATAAAATAAGGAAGTAATAAGGAAATCAATAAAAAATTGTAGATCATGATTTCAATGCATTAGAGTATATCATTAAGTATATTAAATACTGTAGATCAGGAAATAAATGAAAAACTGTAGATCGATGCCTGAAATGCAGGAGATAATGAATGAAATGATTCATACCGTTTAGTCATTTAGCGAACACGTTTATCCAGCACGTGATGTGTCTCTTGGTTCCATAGAATGCTTATGTGAATATCAACCGGATCATGTCGGTGGCGTCGCGGCTTTCTGAAGCAGGCCACTACGCCTCGCAGCAGATCAAACAGATCTCAGCCCAGCTGGACCAGGAGTGGAAGAGTTTTGCCGCCGCCCTGGATGAACGGAGCACAATCTTGGCCATGTCGGCCGTCTTCCACCAGAAGTCGGAACAGGTAAAGTGACGTTAGACTGAAAATACCTAAACCATAGCAATAGAATGGATAGAAAGGCCATTGAACTGCTTTGCGTGGTCATTCGATTAGTACACAACAAAAACGCGAATCGATTTAATGCTGAATTAGGCCGCTAGATCTTTGCAATGGAATGGTACACATAAAAATGGCTGCCGCTCTGACCATTCTACTACATTGATTTGAATTGGAATGGCCTTTCTATCCATATTATTTCTATAACCTAAACCTTCACTGGCTGGAGGTCTGTGCACATAACTTTAGGAAAGACACAAATTGATGTTGGTTGGTAGACTCTCATGAACGCTGAAGATATGCCCATCCCTCAAGTCAGACTTCAGACAGCAGGCCTCGTAAAAGAGATTGAAATGTCAGCATATATCTCTGGCGGCTGCTGCGTTGAGGCAGTTTAGATAAGATAGACGTGCGTCGCCTTGGCAGCAGAGCTGCGATGTGGAGTGTTGGGGGCTACAGGTGAGCCTGTGGGCTGTGTTGCTTTACAGAGGCAGAGGCTCGGGGCCTTGGCAGGCGCCTGGTGAAAATACTGCTACCTGTCAGGAAGCACTTAGCCACTGATCCAGGGTTACCTCAGCATCTGGTTGAAGACATCCTGCCCCCTACCTCCCAAACCTCCCTCCTTGTCTAACCTCTCTCCACTTCCTCCTTTCCTCATACCTTCCCTCATTCAATCCCTGGCTCTCCATGAAAGGACTCACAGGGCTCTGTTGATTTATGTTAGTACACCATCCTCCGTGAATGTCTCAGTTCCATTGTGTTAATGTGTCTCTTCACCCTCGTGTCCTCACAGTTCCTGGCAGGGGTGGAGGCCTGGTGTAAGATGTGCAGTGAGGGCGGCCTGCCTTCTGAGATGCAGGACCTAGAGCTGGCCATCCACCATCACCAAACCCTCTACGAACAGGTGACCCAGGCCTACACTGAGGTGAGATACCCACGCAGCAACCCCTGCTCTGGACGCTGGTTCAGTACTAAGTGCCCTGATTTAGAATGCCGTCTTATCAGATGAGTGAACAGGCTGTTCATACATGCTGCTGATTTTCCATTTCACTCCTGGCATTATACACTATTTCATATTTGCCACAATTTGTTGGCTGCCACAATTTGTAATGTTGCCAGGCATCACCCCTTGGCATCACCCTTTGTTGTATTTTGTTTTTACATTTAAACACACACACACACACACACACACACATTTTATGAATCTATATTAACTAGATAAAAGTACAAATATGAACTTCTTCAGTCCTACTTTATTTGAATAGCGCTGTAGACTGTAGACTATACAGTAAATGTGTTTAGAGCCCATTCCCACACAATTAGTTTTGCCAAGCTGAAATGTTCTTAATTGATTTGCATTGTTAAATAAAGGTTAAATCAATTATATTTAGATGTTATGTTTTTTATATCTAAACATTATAGTTAGCAAACTAAACATGGATACTGATATGCAACTCTTTCATCATAAATTTTACCTTAATCTATATTCTACAGTATAATAATTTAATAAAATATTGTAGTACTAAAGTGAAATATAAACAATAAAATTAAACATATACAGACAAAATCTAATGTGCCCTTTAACCTCCAACGTTCAATCTGATTTGCTAGTCTGACACAGAGCCATTAACACGTAGACCACTGTGTCAGATGTCCTGCATCATAACAGACTCTTGTTTATGGAGCAATTCACTAAAACCTCTGCTCTCCGCTGAATCTGTCCTCCTTGTTTATTTTAGTATAAAGGAATAGAGGCTTTTAGCAGGAAAGATGTTTAAATGGTCCAAAGTGGTCTAGATGTCTAAGGCGCTACGTCCGGTGCACATGTACATGCAGCATGGATTTAAAATGAGCCCCGTTCAGTAGAGAAAAAGGAAAGCACAACATTACCGACGTGTTTCTTACCAAAATAGAGTTGATTAGAAAGAAGCTATCACAAATCATTATTCTATTTAAGCATTTAATATTTTTGTTTTCATTTGAATCATACACTACTGTGCAAAAGACTTAGGCAGATGTAAAAAGAAATCTATAAGCTGAAGATTCTTTCAAAGAAAAAGGAAAAAAATGTTCCTAAATATAATAATAATACAATATATAAAGAGCAGTAAACAGTGAAAACTAGTGATGGGCAAACAAACCTTCATTGCTGTTCTTCTTGCAGCAGAATATAATGCTGGCAGCACTAACTCAGATTTTCATTTTCAAATTAAAAGCTACATTGAAATTTAACACATTGCAAGGCATTCCAACCATGGCCTTTATTTTGAAAAAGAAAAGTCTGAGTGCTGCCAGCATATTTTGCTGCTAGAAGAACAGCAATGAAGGTTTGTTTGCCCATCACTAGTGAAAACCCCCCAAAAACTGTCACGTGCCACACCCTCCCTCACCTTTTAGTGTGGTTGTCATTTGCCAAGTTTCATTCTTTCTAAACTCGTTTCTGTTTCCATTTGGTTCGACCAACTCATTACTGTATGTCATTACTGTATGTCATTAATCACTAGCATTCAACATGCACAGGGGCCAATATACCTTCAAGATAATAAGGATTTATCGAAAAACATAATGTTACTTTTTTACACAAAATACGAATAATTTTCTGTAACATTCAATTTGTCAAATGCATGTTTGGAAATATAAAATGTGTTCTGTATGACTGACACAATAATGCAGAAGACTAAAAATATATTTGGGAAAGTTACCAAAATGTTTAAACCGATGTGTGTCACTGCTAACATCATGGCTGTCTTCGTTCAGGTCAGTCAGGATGGCAAGGCCCTGCTGGACGTCCTACAGAGACCACTCAGCCCGGGGAACTCAGAGTCTCTGACAGCCACAGCCAACTACTCGAAGGCGGTCCACTGTATCTTGGATGTTGTCCACGAGGTTCTCCACCACCAGCGACGCCTAGAGAGCATCTGGCAGCACCGCAAGGTCCGCCTTCACCAAAGGCTCCAGCTCTGCGTCTTCCAACAGGACGTCCAGCAGGTAACTACAAACAGGCGCATGAACCGAATCATACAGGTGCCGTATCTTTATTTGATTGTATTGTTTAGAAAACCTAATTTAAAGCAGAAAATGTAACATTGTAGTGCATTCTACATTTTTCAAAAGGCTTAGAAAGTAATAAAAATGACAGAAATA
>JACXGM010005880.1:10555-34266 GCA_016801145.1 Umbra pygmaea
CACACACACACACACACACACACACACACACACACACACACACACACACACACACACACACACACACACACACACACACACACACACACACACACACACACACACTGTAAGCACACGCACACAGCATGTCAGACTGGTAAAGAACATTGTGTAGTTCATTTAGCTCTTTTGTAATACAGTACCTAACAGAACACCCCAGGGTAAATGAAAAGCTGTATATTGAAACCTCTACGTCAGATGGTTCAGTGGTTAAGGAGTCAGTCTTGTAGTTGGAAGGTTGTTGGTTCAATTCCCTACTGTGCCAACTGTTGTTGTGTCATTGGGCAAGGCACCCTAAGTTGCTCCGTGGAGAATGTCCCTGTACTTACTGTAAGTCACTCTGAATAAGAGTGTTTACTAAAATGCAAATGTCATAGGTCTTTCTTGTCAATGGAGTTTGTTTGAGATGAAGCAGCCTTTATACTGGTAAATGCTTTCTAGTTCAAGTTGTTTTGTATCAGTAGTTTAGAAGACCTCTTTGTCAATGTGCTGCATATGAATAATATTGTTTTGTAGTGGAACCCGTTTGAAAGATGACTGTTCCACTACAGAAAAAGCTTTAGTTATCGTAGCTCATTTGCCCTCTGGTTTGAGAAAGATGTCCATATTTGAAATGAGTTGTGTGAAGAGAAAGGAGCTTTTTCAACAGTCTGGGAGCTCATGGATGTGTACTTTTCACAAGGACAATTTTAAATCTAATATTTCTACCTGGAACCTTGCCTAGATGTATAGTTCATATCTCCTGCATTAGCTATGTTGTAGAATGAAGGAAGAGAGCCGAAGGCTGGAGATGTGTGCCAAATTCCCTCCAGCTCCCTTGATAGCACACTACATTGAACAGGGCTCTGGTCAGAAGAAGTGCACTTCAGAGAATAAACATTGCCTGGATTTTCAGGCCTGATTCAAAAAGGGGTTTATCAGGAGTGCTATCATGACATGTCCTGGGTCAGCTATTATTCTAACAGCAGTGCTGAGCCAAGTCTGCTAGTCAAATCAAGATCTGACCTCTGATCCGCCAGGCTAAACTCCACAGACCTCATCCAGCAGGGACACTGAAGTTCTTTTGACGCTCCATCTCGCCTCACGAACCCCATGAATAATTTACCAGGCGTTATCTTGGAATATTTTACCGGGGATAACATGGCCTTAAAAACCTTCCTGCATGTAACACTTTAGTATGTGTGTTCATCTGTCTATGACGGTGTGTATCATCTTGCCCTGTCAAGTCGGTGAGATTAAAGACGCCTCACGGTCTCCCACACTTTCCTCCTCTCTGTAGATAAATGATCACTGCCATGGCAAGATGCATTATCATTTATTCAATCAGGCCCTGTTTAATTGACAACTGAAGGACAGAACAATCTCCGGGACGGTGGTGGGTCAGCAACATTAGGTGTGAATTGCTCGATGAAACACATTCCAATCAAACCAATCAGAGATGCAAATATGTTTAGTGCCATTTTGACTGACCAATGTAAATAACATAAAGAAGCAAAACTCATTTAAAAAAATAAAATAAAAGTGAACTATCAGGGTGCTGCATTCTTATTATGGGAAAATTGAGGATTGTTATTTAGAATATGCATTTTCAGGCCTATTTATATATATATTTTTTTGTTCTTTCATTGCAAGAATGGATACCCACACACAGTACTTGAATAGTTCATTTTCAAATAGCCGCGTTACCGCGTCATTCCCCATCCTAGGTGTCACTATCTTATGCACTACACTTGAACAAAAGCATTAAGACACTGCTCATTTAATACATCGATTTATTAGCTTTAATACACCACAGTGAAATCTACATTTTACTGCCTAAAGGAGAAAGTGTTATTCCAGTGTGTCTCTCTCCTGGCCTCAGCGCTAAGGCAGAGCGGTGCACACTGATAGGCTAATTATGTTTTGTTTGGAACAGACTGAGGCTGGCTTACACTCAGGGACAACATCCATTCATATGCAGACTTCTGTCTTTGATATGCACTACTTTGACCTGGCTCAATATGGTTAGGGTAAAAAGTAGTGCACTTGATAGGGAACAGTTTGCCAAATGAGACATATGCGGTAAAGCTTTAACATTAATTTAGTTAATCTACTGTTTACACACACAGTGCCCCAGTTTCTTTACATTTTCTCTCGGGAACTGCACCAGGGTAGTTCATTGATATTCACATCACGTCAAAGACATCTATTTGAGCTGGTCTAATGAACGTCATTATCTATTCCGTTGCGTGGAACTCTGTCAACGGCGACACTATGCAAGCTCCTTTCCATCTGTTTTGTTCTTCCTTACCCCTAATGTGTAGGTGAACCCCTAGTGCACTTTTCACTTCAGCGCCCAGTAGAAGTATCCAGTCTGGTTTTGGCTGAAGTAACGAAGGCCAGCATTAATGATCGGGAATGACTCAGTGACACTCAAGGAGAATAAGCTGCGATGGTCCCTTAACTCGCATTTATTCTGCCATACTTCTGTTTTGGAGGCTGTTGACAGACTTTTCTTCTTCAGTGGCTAGAGACATCCATAATCTCAGTTTCTCCAGAGGCCTCCTTGTCCTACGTGTTGGCACGGCTGCTCCTTTTCATATTTGGGCTAGACAGGCTAGGGTTTAGCAAGGTGCTTTGTCTCTCTCCACCTCTACCCCAATCTCCCTCTCCCTCCCTCTCTTGCTTGCTCTCTCTATTCTTCCGTTAGTTTCCCTTGGATGTTAAGTGGAGGGCCTGTCTATTTTGGAGATAAGCAGCCGTAATCCTTTGTTCTGGGCTTAGGCGCTAGGCCCGGGCTCGCAGAGCGATTGAAGCCTCCACCAAGTCGGATGAGGACGGGGGTTATCAGCGGAGCACACCAGTGACCGCCGCAGAGTACATTTTAAGCAGCAGACTGTGTTAATAGGCCACATTTCAAGCCTCTGAGTCGTACTAAAACCTACGTCCCAAATGGCAGCTTGTGCCACAACATTCTGGTCTAAAGCAGTGTGCTATGTTGGTACTCAGGTTTCATTGTTAACTCAGGACTTCCATCTGTACGGGCCTTGTCAGGAGGAAACAGTGTTGGAGGATGTATGGGACGGTGGGGGTGGAGCGGTGCTATCCAAGGTCATCTGTGCTGTAGGGATCTGTTGAACTGTGGCCAGATTTAAGAGGAGTCTGGGAAACCTGGGGCTGTCTCCATAACCGTCCTCCCACCACTTTTGGGCTAATCTAAAGACATTCCTCCCATTTCTCATAAGGTATAGCTCATTTTGGCATGAGCCTAAGATACACAATGCTCTCACTCTGCTTTATGTGGCAGAGAATAAGAACTGTGAGGGATAGCACTAAAATAATAGGAACATGTAGGTCAGTGGTTTTCAACCCTCTCCTCAGAGCACACCAGAAGTTCCAAGGTTTAGCTGTAGCCACTGAACTAGCACACCTGATTCAACTTATCTTCTAATTATCAGGCCCTTGATTAGTGAATCCGGCGAGCTAGCTCAGTGACTACAGCTAAACTGTGGAACGTCTGGCCTGCCCCGAGGAGTTTTTTTTAATTAATGTACTGTGAAATGAAACAGGTGTAAGTAAATCATAGTTTGCTAAGGTTTCCCCATAAAATGTAGCAGCAAAATAATAGAAAGATTCATCATCTAGTGGTTTCTGCATCCTTCCATAATGTACAGTAAACTATTCAGATAACTGGGTGATTAATTATTCTTTGTCTCCTGCATATCATCAAAGTGCAAGTGTTTCAACCCATACACTTTCCAATGTCATACTATTTCGGTCTCGCCCAGGAACTTCTAGGTGGGCCAATCATTTGACTTCCCAATATATTGTAGCTAAGATCAAACAACCCTCCTCAAATAAAAAAATTACAGGATTGGCAAATTTATTCTGGGATAGTTGTTATAACAACTGCCCATTGTCCTCTGGTCCAGATCAGTGCACTGTTTAAGGAAAGGAATGCCATTGAGGACACAAGCAAGCTTTTCCATGTCCACCATTAAGCCTTGAACTGAGGACTGCTTTCACTTACACAATGTCATGAGAAATACAACTGTGCAAGTCAAAATCAAATCTGGCCATCTTTCCTGTGCATTTTCCAGATCCTTTTAGGGAGTGGGGATGATATGCATATCGCTTTAACAATTGACAGATTTAGGAGAGGTTACATTAGGCGTCACCTAGTGGCTACACCACACAAGTGCCCCTTTCCTCATGGTCCTCCACTTTTAATCAAGCTAGTAGTATGGTTTTAGATTTTCACCAACTCTCTTTCGTGAATTTAATCTGGCTTCTGGCATGTTTTCCAGTCTACTAGGACACAACTCTGCTTTTCAGTATTCTGAAATCTGCAGCTTTATCATCACTGGCTAAGGTCTAAAGCCCTACAGTATATACGTTAGTTCAGTACATTTGACAAATGTCCTATATGTCCTGGAAGAATGAGTGCCCAACATTCAAACATTGTGTGTTGTTGGTCAGTCACCCCCAGCCAAAATAAACTGACTCCAGTTTCCAGTCCCACTTCCTCATCCAGGTAACTAGAACAACACTGAGGTGTCAGGTGACTGCTGAGACTGAAACACTAGAGAGTAATAAATGGCAAACGATTCCCTTCATAGTGCACTACTTCTCAGCACGGCTCTTGCACTGTGTAGGGTATGTCTTATGGGACGCAATGAAAGGATCCAGAAAGTGACAGTCCATCAGACGGCCAACACGATCCTCAGGAACTGGATCTGTTCCTGTATTCTGGGCTCATCCCGTGTCTGAGGGAGAGAGCCGGGCTACTTTTAGACCGCTGTCTCTTCCTGTGGATGCAGCAACTCTAATCGTTCTGGGAGGAAACACGAGTTGGCTTCTCAGCTCACTGACATGTTTATTAAACAGTCGTACACACGCGCGCAACCGTCTTCCACCATACACAGTGGCTGGCATCTCTTACTACTGGTACTAGTGTCACACAACTGACTTCTCCCTGCAATGTAGACACACACAGAAAGCTCATTGAAGAGGAGGGTATACTGTAGGGCAAGGCAGGATAAGAACATTACAGTGAGACAGGTCAGGCCAGATTAGGTTTCCCATTTCCTCAAATGACCTCTGAAAAGCAAATTGCACTCTATTCATTGTTTTGAATTTGTTAACTTTTCACCCACTTTGGTCATAGCCAGTAGTGTTTGCATCCCGCCTCATTGTACCAACTCTCCATGGTTTAGGAATGGTGTAGTACTGCCCCTGGTGTTTTTCCTTGGCATTCACACTGTTTGGCTGGTTGCCTCCTCCATTACTTCTGCCTTTTGTCATAGTGCCCAGGAAGTCACGTAGGTCAGCGCCCAAGCTACCTGATGGAGGCGCTAAAGGGCAGCAAGTCAAGGAAATCCCTGCTCTCAATGCCTCCCCTATCCCAGGGCGATGCTAGCTAGTTTTGGACTTACAGCGGATGGAACTCATCAGCAAGTGGCACAATCTAGCTCATTGTGCACCAGATGTTAAGAGAGCCCCTTCTGGATGGGGGGTAGAGGGCCAGTTGACGTGCCACCAGCAAGTTATTAAGTGGAGCTGGAGAACGCTGAAAGGCCTCGTCACAGGGAGTTACTCTGCTCTGTTTCAGCCAGACGCTGTATGCTCGAACCCACAGAAACGCTCAACACCGATCCACACAGATGACCTCATCGTATGACCTCTCATCTGTTCGCAGCATTTAGGACTGTAAATTCTGCCTCTCTGGCCATTACACCAAACATGTTTAGTCACGCAACTGTTTCAGTGGGACTCCAGGGGGAGAGCCATTCTAAGTTCACGTTGTACTATTTGGCTACCTCTTGCACTGCACATTTTGGCTACTTCCTCATTGGCTGCCAGCAAGATCTCACATGAGGTCTAAAAGGGAAGCAACAGGACAGAACGAAGCCTGTATATTCACAAAATACACAAAATGTGTAGTTTGGTTAAAATCTAATTCTGCACCCTGTTTGAAGGTGGACAAAGCGATACGGGTGAGAGCATAATGTGCCTGTGTGTCTTTCTTTTTTAGGTGATGGACTGGATCGAGAACCATGGAGAGGCCTTCCTTAGTAAACACACAGGGGTGGGCAAGTCCCTCCACCGTGCCAGGGCACTGCAGAAACGCCACGACGACTTTGAGGAGGTGGCACAGGTGAGATTACTGTGACGTATTCCCATCAGTGCAAATATGTCCATGCCAATATATTTACAGCCTGATAGTATTATTGTGTAAGTGGTTATACTCTTGTGTAAAACTTCTCCAAGCTATGCCGGCGGCTGAGTTGTATAATGTAAAGTAAGACTGGGTTTCTTTGAGGTATTTTAATACATTATCACTCTGTGCGCTGTTGTTGTTGATCTGTCTAATATCATTGGTCTAAAATGTCCATGAATGGGCAGGACATTATTAAACGGTGGTCAATGGAAGGAACGGTCACGTTATAAGAATCAACAAGACTCAGTCTACTAGATTCAGTGAACTAGTACCAAGTCTTCTTGATTAGGCAAGTCAGTATTTTCACCATGTCATCATTGTTATGCATATGTTCCAACTCCAAGCTGTATAAACTGGAATGCTTATTGGATTTAAGCTTATCAGGTAATGTGTATTTGTGTAATGAGGGAGGGTGTGGCCTAAGGAGATCAACACACTATATCAAAGTGTGCATAATTATTAGGCAGCTTCTGTTCCTCAGGCAAAATGGCCAAAAAAGAGATTTAACTGACTCAGAAAAGTCTAAAATTGAGGGATGCAGCACTCTTTAAATTGCTAAGATATTGGGGCATGATCACAGAACCATCAAACGTTTTGTTGCAAATAGTCAACAGGGTCGCAAGAAACGTGTTACGAAAAAAGACAAATTAACTGCCAAAGATTTGAGAAGACTCAAACGTGAAGCTACCAGGAACCCATTATCCTCCAGTGCTGTCATATTTCAGATATGCCTCCTACCTGGCCCAGAAGTACAAGGTGTTCAGAGACATGGCCAAGTTAAGGAAGGCTGAAACCCGACCACCACTGAACAAGACACATAAGTTAAAAGACTGGGTCAAGATATACTTGAAGACAGATTTTTCAAAGGTTTTATGGACTGAGTGACTCTTGACGGACTAGAAAGGATGGGCCCGTGGCTGGATCAGTAACGGGCACCGAGCTCCACTTCGACTCAGACTCAATGTACTCCACTGCGTTTCTAGCCAGTAAAGGCATTAAAGATGAAAGAATAATGACATGGACCCTTCCTCACCTGACCTAAACCCTATTGAGAATTCATGGTCCCTTACGGTCGGTTTACTGTGGATTCTACCTCTAGTTCTAGAGGAGAATTTTCACACTATGATTTGAAAAGAAAAAGACACAAAATAATTGTTTTAAACCATAAGATCAATTTCATAATTGTATTATTCTTAGACAACATTACATAATGTCTCTGATTTTATCAGTGGAAATAATTAGAAACTAATTTGAAAATTTCAATTTAATTTTGGAAATGACTTGAGAGAGAGTTTTGGCTTGAAAGTTGCTTGCTTCGAGCATGTGCATTACTAACAGCAAATAACTTACAGTTCCATAGTTGTTTTATAGCTTGATACTAAATGGCTGAAGGTATTGTTTTTGGAGCACGTTCAGCTATTTAGGGAGGAAATCATTTAAACTCTAAATGTCAGATTGAAATGACCCTACATTATTTTTTGTGATTTACAAATGACAGGACATCAGACAAATACTACAAAACAAATAAAAAGAGAAATGTAGTCCAAATCTATTGTTTTTACAGTTCTTATACAGTAGGCTTGGCATGCAGGCTAGATGTTTTCACCCCATATTAGTGGCAGAAGACCAGCCTGAACAAGCTGGAAAAGGTCCAGTGTGGAAATTCTCTTATTTCATCACAGTCATGCTATATGCAGAAAAATGTTCTGCTTTAATAGCTTATATTATTATTCACTTATAGATAAATGGCTTCTTGAAGGATTTCTCAACTGGCCCCAAAAAATAACACATTTTCCTTTTAAACGCAGAACCCTTTTCGGTTTCAGGTGTCGAACTGTTTTGAGTTCATCTGGAGCATTCTGTAAAAAACATTCTACAGGGACAGTTGAATATCACTTTCTGAAGGTAGCACCTTTTTTTTAGACTGGTACAAGCTATTGTATATGTCCCAAATGCTACACTATTCTCAATGGCTCCAGTCAATAGTAATGCACTATGTAGGGAATAGGTAGCCATTTGGGATGTAGACTGAGAGTCCTGTCCATACTTTGATCTGAGTATCAGACAGAACATTATTAATTCAACTCTTTACTAATAGCATCTCTCTGGGGAGAGAAAATTAAGCACAGCATATAGAAATATGTTAAATTTGAGCTCATTAATGTATACATATGGCACCATCACTGTCCCCAGACGACTCATCAAAGTAGATTAAGACCAAAGTCAAGACAAAGAAAACAAGCAAATTTCCCTAATTTGTAATCAAGCTTTGGCTGGACACAGAACTCATTTAACTCAGCTTTGGCATAATATCTTCTCCAGCACTTCAAAATAAAAGGCTGTTATTATCAAAGTCATGGTATTGAATGACCTCTAGCTCACTGTGTCATCCTTATGGTTACGCATTTACTGGAACATCAGACATTCATTCAATCTGTCTTTTTTCTTGCTCAAATGTAATGCCATTGCAGATGCCAAACAGCCTGAATAAACAAGTAGACTACTTGATGAGTTCCACCAAAAATGTACAGTAAATCAGTTGATCTCAATAAATGTTAGAGGGATTTGATAGCAGCAACATCAATCGATATTTTAGCAAATGTATTCTTAAAATGCTTTCTTGTTCTTAGTTTGTCCTCTACATCTGCCACTATTCAAGAGATGCTACAAATAATGTTATTTGTATTTTCTTGAAATCATCCGCTGACCTTTTCCTTTAAAGAAAATCATCTTATGTCAGATTTCAATGCTGCTCCATCTCCAAATGCACATTTCCCAATCATATCAGAATCAATCTACAGACTGTAGAGAAATGAATGTGCACAAGTCATTGAGGAGGTGTTCTTATTTGAACCAAGAAAAAATACTTGAATGAGAGAAGCAACAGCCTTAGCTGGCATCTGGTGCTAAATCTCATAAAAGTACTGCAGATGGAAAAGCTTGAATGAAAGCAATATAGAGGCAAAGAACTAGAGATATCTGCTGTAGAGGGAGAGAGTGAGAGAAAGACAGGGCCACAAAGAAAACGATACAGAGTGTGAGACATTCGGAGTGAGACGGAGCTAGCGAGAGAAAGACGGGTCAGCCCGGCCAACTCCGTGGAGGGTAAGCCTGAATGGAGTTATTGATCCAAGTCGGAAGGAGAGAATACAGACAGACAGGGAATGAGTTCTCCTGATGGGATAAAAGCTGTGTTTTGGTTGAGCCAAGCCTGTCGCCACAATGACCCTGTGGAATACACCCAAGGAAGGCTGCAGCCCAACACAGCCATACATTCACCAGGGCTGATTCCAATGCGCCAAAGGAGAATGAGTCCCCTTCATTGGCTCCGTCGATATCCAGACTCAAAGGTGACAGATATTGGTCATCGTTCAAGAGAACGCCTGGTGGATTGTGGGTAATTTGAGCTCAATGTGTCTGAAGCCACTTACTGTTTACTCTCTTTAAGAAATAAAAGCAAAAGTGCAGGATAATCTTCACTGGTATTCCAGGAGAATAGTTAGTGCCCTGTGTTAGAGGCATTTCCTCATTCAAGTTATTAGGAGATTCCCTTGAGAGAATTTCCTCAGTGAATTTAACATGTCATTCATTCAGAAAATTCCAATTATGCTGTGGTCAAAGTACTGTATGTTCTAGGTTGTCATTTATGAGCCAGTTATGTTCGTTATGGGATGTCTTATTGAAATAGAGATGTGGGGGATTTATACAGCATTGAACACTGGCTAATACGACAATCTGCTGTGTTCCCTGGGAATGAATTGGATTTGGGCCAATGTGACAAAGGAAGATCACTGGGTAAATGTGTTCTAGTGATTTTTGGATGGAGCACTGAGTGCTTCACGATACCGGACTGTACAGAACGGGCTAATAAATCCACTTTCACCGCACGCTCAAAGCTACACGAGGAAACCTACATTTAATCTCTGTTTTACAATTAATCAGCAGCCTGTCCAAAACCTGTCCAATTTATTTTAGAGAAAGATGTGGATTAAGAGATTTTGATGCTGAAGAAACTCTGAAATCTCAGATTAACTTGGAAAAAATTTTGATCATGTACTGTAAGATTAGACTCCCAGTGTATTGTAAAGGAGTCTGGACTTCAAGCCCAGGAAAACTGTAGATGACTGAAAAACAACCCATTTGGCCTTCATTTGTTTTTGGACATGCATGGATACCCAATGGTTATCCTGTTATCAATAAATTATCAAAATACAGTATAAGAAGCCGTTTGCCCTAAACTTTTACAGTATATGGAGAATAGGATACTGTTTGACCCAGCCAGTTCAGTGCAGCGTAACATGCTACACGCTAGCTAGAATGTGATCCGCCATGACGGCTGCTGCCCCACTCGCTGAGTTTCCGTGGTTGCGTCCATCAAGGGACAACACTTGTTCCTGAGGGATTACCTAGTAGGGATTTCCCCCCGGCACTTTGCACAGATGGCTCCACTTCTTACATGTAGACGGAATAGTTCCAGGGGCTGTTTGGCGGAGGTGCTCATCACAGATGTCCCGTTGGTCTGTTGCAGGGGTGGATGCCCATACAGAAATCTAATATATGGCCATACATATGAAAAATCTTTACAGATATTTGAAAATATATTACCATATATATTAATTACATATTTAAAAACAGAAATCTAATATATGGCCATATATGGCCATACATATGAAAAATCTTAACATATATTACCATGTATTTTGATTACAAAATTTAAATTACACAATGAGGAAATATATGTCACATATATAAAAATGGCAAATTTTGGTATATTTCGACATATTTGTACATATATGTGATGATGTTTCCACCATACATGCCAATATAGGACATATAAGTTATATACACATATGGCCATATATTAGATTTCTGTATGGGTGGGGCGGAAGTCAGAGTCTGCCGACCGGCTCATTTATATTTCTGTGATTAAGAAGATGCTCATAGACGGACACAGTTTAGATGTTCACCTGTTTGTTCACCATCTAATTGAGTTTCTTCTCCCGGTACCAGAACACTTACACCAATGCTGACAAGCTTCTGGAGGCAGCTGAGCAGCTGGCCCAGACCGGAGAATGTGACCCGGAGGAGATCTACAAGGCGGCACGGCACCTGGAGGTCAGGATCCAAGACTTTGTCCGGCGCGTGGAGCAGAGGAAACTACTGCTAGACATGTCTGTCTCCTTCCACACACACACCAAGGAGGTAAGATGACCTTTGGTCCCTTTGTTGTTCGTGTTTGAGTTGTGCATGGTAGGATGGAGTTGTTGTCTTTCTCCTGTTACATTAAAGTCCAGGGTCGGACTGGCCATCGATAAAATCAAGGGATTTCTGAAATAACGGCTGCCTTGGCTGCGGTGCAATTTAAAAACAGTATACTTGTCCTACACAGCCGGTAGCCTACTGATAGACATACAGTATATATTAATGGCCGCACTTCCCATAAATCGCATATCCTGGTTGGATTTACCCCAAGTGTCTCTATTGTGGTGGTGCTTGTGCACTGGTATTTTTTATTTAACAGACTGCAATTGGTCGATACGTCCTTGTCTTCCGGGTTCTGTGAATTCATTGAAGTTGGAGCGAAGTGAATCAGTGCAGTTGTTTTAACAGTGGAGTCGCGTTGATCTGAGGCACATTGAGCTATTACTACATTATTCTTTTTTATTCTCAGAGGACATGGAGATGAAAGAAACAACAACAAAAGGGTAGGGTGTAAAAAATAAGAGTGAAGAAACAATGAGCACTCCGAGCTAACGCTGTAAAAGAAGACAACATTTGTGCATAGTTAGACCACCAACTAAGTGAGGAGACAGCAGCCGGGAGATGCAAAAGAAGCTACCAGAGATGTCATGTGAAAGCAGCAGACTGTTCTACGTTTAAAAAATCAAAAATATCCAAACAACTTAAAGTTCTCAATTTAAAAATAGTATATACATTTGATATTTATGTTAGCCAATTAAGATTAGTTTTGTAATGTAGAACCCGAAGAGTAGCTGTAGCTTGTAAATATTTATATTTTTTAAAGTGAAGAAGAAATAAAGCCCAAGATAAAGGGACAGTAATCTGTATATGCACAACATAGCTTTAAATAATAAATGTACGATGTCTTTATTTTTCTGTTCTGCATATGAAAGCAGCCAGAGGTGCGGTGGGAATAAGGAGACAGAGAAATAGATGGAGGCTGCTGTGATGGTGGTGGTAAGGACCAGGGCAGAGACTGACAGGTGCAGCAATGCAACTACTGTATACACAATAGAGTAAAAGTTAACAGGGGTATTATATGCATGTTAGTTAGTTCAAATGATTTTGATCTTTGATTATAGTTCACTGATTATTGTTCTTTTGCTAAATCAAAAAGCAGATGCAGAGACGGAGAGCAGTGAGAAAGGAGAAACAGAGAACATTTTAGGATGTGCTTTTGTGTGTAACAAAGTAATGCATAGTGTAGGAAATCGTCCTATACAGCTCTGGAGACCGATACAAACAAGATTCTCTGAAACTTTTTGTTTTATTCCATAAACTTCTGAAAAACATTTCTAACAAATTCTAAATTCATTTATTGTCATTCAGAGCATTCATTTGCAGAAAATGGAAACTGGTCAAAATAACAAAAAATATGCAGTGTTGTCAGACCTCGAATAATGCAAAGAAAATACTTGTAAATTCATGTTAATTTTTTAACAACATGGCTTGTGCCCATCCATCTTCCTATTGATCACATTCCAGAGGATTTCAATGCGGTTGAAAGAGTTGCAGTGGTCTCTTGATTTTTTCCAGAACTGTACATACATTTCTGGGATTTTTTAAATATCACAAAATGAAATGATTACAGCATTTGTAAGCTGTTCACATGTAAGAGAAAGTAGTTCCATTGTTATGGCTCGAATTATTTAGCCCTTTTAAATACTGTATTATTAGATTTAATTTTGTTAGCAATAGCAGCCAATGATAGCACTGCATCATAGTTTAGTATCATATAATGCATGGTGTTTTAATTTGTATTTGGAAACTGTACACAGGTCGTGGGCCGGTCAACTTTTTAAAGTCATGGACCAGTTTTTAGTCCCAGTCCGACCCTGCTTAAGACCGTAAATTCCCTGCTTGACCTGAAGAACACACTTTCACTGTCTTTACCGCTGGACGGGCTCAAGGGACTACGGTACACTTGCAGTCGTCTCAGTTGGAATGATTTCCTCAATTAGAAGGAATTAGGGAAGGAATCATTCTGTGAAAAATGTGAAATTTTTGGAAAGTTAGCAGAGTTTTAAAGGAAAGGATTCTCCCAGTCTTAAAGTACTCTATACAGCGTGTACAGAATTTTACAATCAGAGTGGATTATATTAAGGATGAAGCAACAGTAGATACACAGATGGGCAGACAGATGGGCAGACAGACAGGGGCAGACAGACAGGGGCAGACAGACGGGCAGACAGACGGGCAGACAGACGGGCAGACAGACAGGCAGACAGACAGGGACAGACAGACAGGGGCAGACAGACAGGGGCAGACAGACGGGGACAGACAGACGGGGACAGACCGATGGGGGGAGACAGACGGGGGGAGACAGACAGGGGCAGACAGACGGGGCAAACAGACAGGAACAGACAGACAGGAACAGACAGACAGGGGCAGACAGACAGGGGCAGACAGACGGGCAGACAGACAGAGGCAGACAAACTGGGACAGACAGACAGGGACAGAAAAAGGCATTACAGACGGGCAGACAGACGGACAGATGGACAGACAGACAGACAGACAGACAGACAGACAGACAGACAGACAGACAGACAGACAGACAGACAGATGGACAGACAGACAGATGGACAGACAGACAGACAGACCAGTCATTCAGTGGATCACACACAGATTACTCAGGTATGCTGGGAGTCTTTGCTCTAGTTAGCACGGCCTGATCTGAGCCAGATGTGAGAGAGCCGCCTGGGCTGATCTGGAGCCTCACAATGGAAAGTGTCCATCCCAGCCGCCAGCCTTCACACAGCATTACAAAGGCCCCTCTCATTATCTGTGGTCTCTATGAAAGGAATGGAGGCCAGGCAAGCCGCCGACGTCGTCTGTTACTGACACATTTTCTCTCTCTTTCATTTCACTCTCTTCCTCCTTCCCTCATTCTCTCAGTCTCTCTCTCTCTCTCTCTCTCTCTCTCTCTCTCACCAAGAGGGATGTGATACATGACCTTTTACAGCATGTCTCATCTACCAGCAGCTCCCCTGTCTTTTATATTATCTGCCTCCGCAATAGGGACCTATTCCCTATGTTGGGCACTAGTTTTGACCCAAGCTATATGGTAATATGGTAGAATAGGATTTTGTTTGGTTCATCGCTCGTTCTTCTACTGGGGCAATTATGTGTTACCTACACATAAACATAAATACACAGACATTGGAATAACTATACTTTTGTAAGGACCAACTATTTTTGACCTTTTGGTTTAGTTTTTTCTCTCAACCCTTCTACACACACACAAACATTATTACCAGTGCTTTTTGAGGTGCAGTGCAAATGTCGATGTACAGTAGATGTCACAACCGCTCACCACTGCAACGAGTGGAGTGACTCTACAAGGTATTATTGCTCCAAGTATCTTAGAGGCTCAGTCTCACTAATGGGAAATCAACCACAAAACTCCACCTTGTCCCAGTTCCAAGCACCCACTCCCTGGTCGTTCATAAAGCCGATCTGGTTGTAGTTATTCACACTTTTCAGAGTAAGATCACCTTACTGACTGACTGACTGGTTTCTGCTTGGTCTGGTGCGATAGACTGCTTCTGGATGACAGTCAGATCCATTGGATCCCCTGGCAGTCAATGGTGGTTACTTTTATTGGAGTTAAGCTGGTGGAAGTAGAGACGCTGTAGGAAGCTGGAAATGAAGTGGCGGTCACGCAGAACATGCCTGTTATTACTGACCAACAGCGGCCACCCAGCCTGAGGTACTGGCCTCCCTTTGGACAGTTAAACCACTTTCTTTTGGGCTATAAAGAGGCTCCGGGTGAATAAGTAGATGGTGTCACTTTTTAAAAGCATACCGACGTGACTTGGCTAGAATACCGGGGTCACTGCCTCATGGCGCTAATGCTACCAAATCCCAATTAATACGTAATAACTGACAACTTAGTGCTACTCGTTGTCCTGGAAATGCCAAGGGATTGCATTTTATTGATTCAATTTTCTCATATAAAGTAATAAAAAAGTTAAGCACTCTAGAGAGTGTTTTTGATTTATGGAATAATCACTTTTTACCCATGCCATAGAGTATGACGAGGCAATCTTTTTTATTTTTTTAATGTTTTTTTCTTTAGCCGCCATTGCTTTCTGTTGATCTATTCCCTTTTATGGTTGTCTTTCTATCAACTGGCATGTATAATCTACCTCTAGCAGTGCAACAGAAAGCAGAAATTAGCTTAGAAGAAAGAAAGCTTCCGCCTGCGGTGCGTTGTCAGGGATAGGGCCGTTTATATTCTGGAGACTGGTCTTCATGCTCTATAGGGAAAATGACACACTTGTCCCTTCATAGTGCACTATTGTCACTGGATTTCTAGTTAAACCTAATGCGGTATAACAGGAATAAGGTGCCTATGTTGGGTACGTTGGGGCTGGCCGAGAGCTTGTTTGGGCTGCACCATCAAACAGATGATGTAAGCAAGCAGAGGCCTGATTTAGCCGTCACAGGGGAACGTTAGAGAGGCTTTTCCCATTTGCCCTGCTGAAAAGGAGTGCACTACAAAGGGGCTGTTCATGAAACAAAGTGTAAATATAGCTGGTAGAATTTAATATTTCATAATATTTAAAAAATGTTCAAAAAATATACAACATTTATGTAGGTGCTACAGCCATTTACAATTACACCTGTTTCAATGTAGAAATGCCATCATATTCTTATGAACCTTACGTATATATGTTTGTAGAAAGATGAACAGTCTATTCTATTACAGTATTCCAAACCCAGGATTACAACTGTGTGGCACCACCTATTTCCCCTCTAATCCTGTGTTTAATCTGAATTCAGGTTTAGGGTCAAATTAGTATGGAGCTGTGAGGTGTGTGTTTCAGCAGTATATTGTATTAAAGTATTACACACCAGGGATTACAACTATTGTGCTCTAACATATTTTCTCCTAATCCCATGTCTTAATTCAGGATTACAGTGAATTCTGCTGTTAAAGTCGGTGCGCACGATGCCCAGCGCAGCCCGGATCAGCAGCAGCAGGGTGTCACACAGAGAATCATGGCTAATTCCCGAGCGCGCTCACATCAGTCGTAGGGAGCAGTTACCATGGGAACCACAGAGATGGCCAGGCGCTCTCTGCTTTAGGAATTTCTTTAACCCTTTGCAACGCAGACGGCATTTCCTCTGTATGTGAATGATGTGAAATGTTCTACCCAAATGTCACCATACTCCCTATGCAGTGCAGTTTGAGCAATGTGTTGTTAGCCCTAGATGAAAATATGGGAACATTTAGAACCCAGTCAGTTCCACACGGGAGGACAATGATGTTTCTAGGTTCTTAGAAAGTATTTTTGTGGTTCTTGGAATAACGTTAGTGGTATTAACCAGGCCATAAATACATTTTTGGTTCATCAGCCAATGTGGCTTGTAGATAATACCAGCCACTAGGATGTTTTACCGTTTGGTGGGTGTAGGGTTTAAAATTTAATGCCCAGTTTTTAATAATTTTTAAGCGTGTCGTTTACAAATCAGATTGAATGATAGAGCTTTGCTTGCACTAGATAGAGCAGCACTTTAGAGGTCACTTGTAGAACACTGGGTCTAATGACCACTTTCAGTCATCTCCGCCTTCATTAATCACCTCTTTTATCGAAAAACACTTAGCTAGCTGTAACTGTATGGATCTGTCAATGACTGCCTATAGGGGTGACTGGTGTTATTGTCTGAAATGTTTCAACTCTCCATATGATTGAAACGTTGCATGTGCGCACACATGTGCACACGCGCAGACACACGTGCACAGAGTCCCTTAATACAGCGAGACGGGAAGAGCAGCACAACAATAATAGGAAGTCATATATGTGCTGTATGATTTGAAATACAGCCGGACCAGCTATAAATGTCTAGTGTGTTCATTTAAATGTAAATGAAGACCATAACTGTGCACCTCAGTAAAGCTCAAACTACATTCTGTAACGAATGCACCCTACATCTTGTATCGTATTCCTGATGAAGTGCACAGAAATCTCAATTTTTCCCCTTCACCTGACATCAAACGATTCAAAACAGAGAGATGCCAAGTGATTACCCAATCATTTCCTTGCCGTTCTGAGCACTGAAGGCATACTGACAAACATGAACAAAGGCTTCAAAAATACCCCTAAAAATATATATTTTTTCCTAATAAGCTCTCAATATCAAGGTACATAAATTTAGATACTGTCGATAAACGTGTCATTCAAAACATAATTAGCACCGCTGCTAGCAACAAATGAAAACATTTAAAACAAAAAGGTTTTGTTTATCGTGTGATTCAACGGTCATGCACATTAACATTTGCTAATATTGTTCAAGATAACAATCGTTAGATGTCTATCTTGACATTTAGATTAAGAAAACATCTTCGGGACTCAAATGAGTAAACCGTTCCTTCAAAACCCGACCCAGTGTATTACATTTGCAGTGTATTTGAATGAAGATGTTCTTTGTCTCCACCCCCCGCAGCTGTGGACATGGATGGAGGACCTGCAGAAGGAGCTTCTGGAAGAGGTGTGTTCTGACTCGGTGGACTCTGTCCAGGAGCTCATCAAGCAGTTTCAGCAGCAGCAGACGGCCACCCTGGAGGCCACACTCAACGTCATCAAGGAGGGTGAAGACCTCATCCAGCAGCTCAGGTCAGCGCTTCCACCAGACACTCCTACTTTCTATTGTTTTGTTTGCTGGGAGCCAGTTGGAAAGTACTGATCCTAGACCAAGACTCTGGCCTGTATTTGTGAATGATCTCAGGTTAGTGTTTGCTGATATAGTGTCAGTTAAACTATTAGATTGAGATTGCACATCCCCTGATAGGACCTGATCCTAGACCAGTGTTATTCCTTCTTAAAGGGAATTTGAAAATACAACCCCAGTACTGTACTGTCAAGCACAGCAATCAATGGAAATATGATTCTATTTTACTGCAGTTATCAGACCGTTTTATGAGACACAGGTTCCTGTGTGGGTGAGGGGGTCAAGGGTCAAAGGCCATTAGACAATAGCTTTGTGAACGCAGTACAGGATTGTGATAGACATTGTATTGTTAATCAGCTCCAGGGGCTATTACTGCTAGTTCCTTTTACAATGAGGCCAATTGGTCATTTCCTTAGAGGGTCTCCATCTGATGTATTTTGACAAGCTTGCAGACAGAATGTCACAAAGATTGCATTACTGACGTTTCTTCACCGATTCGGAAAACATTAGCACTGTCCATCTCACATCTGAAGGTCTCTCTCTCCGTCTCTCTTTATAACCTTTCGCTCTCTCTCTCCCTCTCGGAGAGTCAGTGTTTTTAATCTTCCACTCGAACACAAACACAAGCAACACTATTAACAGCGCCTCTCTCGGTTTCCGTCCCCCCGGTCTCTGTACGACCCCAGGGATGCTGCCATGTCCACCAACAAGATGCCCCACAACAGTTCCATCGCCCACATCGAGAGCGTGCTCCAGCAGCTGGACGAAGCCCAGGGACAGATGGAGGAGCTGTTTCACGAGAGGAAGATCAAGCTGGACATCTTCCTGCAGCTGCGAATCTTCGAGCAGTACACCATCGAGGTGAGAGAGGGCAGAGACCCCGGGGGGGTGGAGTCTTAGGAGAAAAGACCCAGGTGGCCAGTGTGTGTGTGTTCGTGTTTGTGTGTGAACTCATGCGTGCATTAGTTTCTGCTCCTTTGTGTGGGTACTGCATCTATCTGGCCAAATGGTAATCAAATTATCCTAGGGTTGGGAATGGAGGAGACCTAATGTTAACTGACTGATAGATTTGCGTGTGTTGGCTCTGATCAGGACAGTGTTTCCAGTCAACTGGAGGCAGCAGTGGCACAGCTCCTGTCCCAGTGTTCGGATGTGCCACAGAATACTAATGAGTTTATTTTTCTCACAACCAGTGTGTCGATAAAATGTGCCACAGTGAAAAAACGAAACACCGAAAGTGGATAATGAACACAGGGTGTCAAGTTCCGTCATTGATTTATTCAGAGTTGGATTGTTTTGTATTTCTTTCTTTCGGTCCGGTTGTCTTCCCATTGCAAGATATGAAACGAAATATAGTCTTCATAAAAATCCATGATTACCATTTGTGTCCCAACAAATTATAGCCATAGTGTTCCAACAACATGTGGGAGGAAACAGCACTATAGCTGCTCTAGTGTGATGTGATTCAGCAACCTACGTCACTGCAAGTGTTTAATCAAATCCTGGTAGTCAAGCAACTAATATCAATCATATTTATTAATGATACGTTCTACATTGCAGATGAGCACTTCCCCGCACAAAAGAAATCCATTCCATTTACTTTATTCCAGCCTTAACATTTCCTCCCCTTACCAGTCTAATGTGGTCAGAGTTGATGCCCACCGACATGTTTGCATCATCCAATGCCTTTCCATCTTGACTCTCTGCAGGTGACGGCTGAGCTAGATGCCTGGAACGAGGACCTGCTGCGCCAGGTGAACGACTTCAACTCGGAGGACCTCACCCTGGCCGAACAGCGTCTGCAGCGCCACACGGAGCGCAAGCTGGCTATGAACAACATGACGTTTGAGGTGATGCAGCAGGGACAAGACCTGCACCAGTACATCATGGAAGTCCAAGCCTCAGGTGAGACGTCCTGACATAGGACAGAGCTGACCAGAAGGGGGGAGCAGAGTTCAGGCCTCTGAATCTGACAGAGCTGAGGCGATAGTCAAAAGGACACACCGTGCTGTTGCACAACTCCAGAGCGATAAATGACCCTCTGACTCCCACAAAAATTTCGACTGATATTTAGGCCAATGGAGATGATTATAAATGGTATTATTACAATTTCACATATCTATTGACAATAGGTAATGTTAAAATATAAACTGAAATATATTGTATTTGATGACAAAAAAATTATTAAACAGAAAATGTGGTGAACTGCTGAGCTAAGAATCTGTTGCAGGATAAGTTTAAATCTGGCTCTTCTAGCAAAACTAATTCTGTCAAATCATAAAGAAAAAAAATATTTCACATAAGTAGTAAATTATAAAGGAAGAAGACATGAGAAGTGCAGAAGGGATGGGTCTTATCTAGACAGCTGTGGAGTTTGCCACTGAGAGAGAGGAGCCAGGAATTATGTTGAAGGACCAAGACTCCCTAGAGCACAGTCCCGTTACCCTCTTCGCTGTACTACACAGGGCTTAAATCCAGGGCCTTTGGGGCTGAATCTGGTCTATGCTTGTATGCCCTCTACGGACTTACTGCACCGTGAAATCCCACTCAGTTTTGACCAATGGCATTAAGCATTTCAGGTGTGGGTGAGGCTCGCAAACATATTTCGGTCCTGTAAACTGAGATCAGTCCATGGAGTGTAATGTCACTTTTTACCCAGGTTGAGTTCCAAACACACTACTGTACTAGAAACTTCCCTCCCTACTATACTACTACCTATATAGCAAAAGGGTACCGTTTGTGATACCAGTGTTTATTTTTCTCATCAAATAGACTTGATAGCCCTGTGGTTTGGGGTAATCACTGTAATAATTTAATCAGACAGTGAAATTAAGTCTTGTTTTAAGTAGGTGATTTAATTCCTTGAGAAGGAACATTATTGATATTGACTAGTGTGTATTGGCAAAGGGCTTGTGGAACAGCCCCACCTAGTGGTTTGGTTAATAAATCAACCCTCATAAATCTTCACTGTTCAGCCACTGCTTGCATTACAGAATCCCTCTACTGGGTTCAAATATTATTTACGTGATGCACCACAATGCCTTGGTCTAAAGTACACTTCTAGATTTTGGATGTTTCTTTACCATTATATACCAAGGATATCAAAATCAGGTTAACAAGAAACACATGTTCAATCATTTGATCAGTAAGTGAAGTAGACCTACAGACTAAGTAAACAGCAGAAATGTGGGTGAAGTAAATGCTTCTGACTGTACAGTTTCCTGGTAATGACAGCGATGTTCGGTGCAGGCATTGAGCTGACCGGGGAGAAGGAGTTGGACCTGGCCACGCAGGTCCAGGAGCTGCTGGAGTTCCTCCACGAGAAGCAGCATGAGCTGGACGTCAGTGCTGACCAGACTCAGAAGAGGCTCCAGGAGTGCTTGCAGCTTCGTCACCTACAGTCAGAGGTCAAACAGGTGGGTTAGAGGTTACACACTCATATGAGAGAATACACACAAACATTTAGAAGGGTGCCATTTGGGCACACACACACACAGCTGGATACACCCTACATCAAACCGCCATTTTTTTTCTGACCTCCCAACATTGGCAAACCCTCTCAAGTGTGGTTAAACAAACCATTGCACGCTTAATCCTAGCCATCAGAGTTTTATCACACTGTTCGTTCAACATAGAAAGCCTAAGTCCTTAAATACTGTATGTGGCAGGAAATACACAACTATTTAGCTGTGATTGACAGGTGCTGAACTTGCCCACAAGGAGTTAAAGTTTGACATGTTGAGAGACGTTTGTGTCTACTACCAATTTGCACCATGTTTGAGTGTATTGCTGCTAGCGGTACTTCAATATTTTGTCAATGTCTGGATGGTATCAACTGCTTGCTAATGCTGATTTTCACACTTCTTGAACCACTTCCTGATTACTGGTCTGCTTATAGGGCCAGTTCAGTGTATGAGGATGAATTGGAACAAAAATATATACTGTATTTAGGAAGAACAATAGTGCAACATTTGGGGAGCAGTAAGAGATGCTGCTTTGACAGAAAGCACACTTAATAGTGAACGATGGTTGACACAGTGTATAGGTGACACACAGTCCTGTACAGCTGGAGTTGTTTGTGTTCTTATTTTGTGTTACCATCCACTCTGAAAATTACCTTCATCCTTTTTCCATTAAACTTGAAAAACTCGAACCGTCAAAGTTGTGCATTGCTCGTAAGCTTCATCACGCAATTAAGAAGCTACAAGTCCTTGTGTCTCCATTTGTAAAGTTGAATAATAATCACTGGACTATTGCTGCCTTACAGCATTAAGTCCAGATGGCTGTTGGCTGACGCTTTCCTCTGTATCTTTCATCGCATGGAGCTAGCCGCCTCCCGTGCTAATCTCATTTGCGCTGTGGTAATTGAGGGCCAAACGCTGCCGCCGGGGACCCGGGAGTGAAGAGGCTGCACTTAGCCTGATGCGCTCTGACGGATGGCAGGATATAGGCCTGATTGTCTGAGAGTATCTCAGAAGGAGCCTTCTGGGACTTGGACCAGTCCAGGTGTTGTGTTCGAGGGAGGGGCAGTAGCAGGGATGAGAGGGCAAGAAAGAGATTGTGGTACAGACATAGCCATATGCTCAATGTTCCCCTGACCAAACCAACCGGTCTCTTGAGTTGTAGAAGGCAAGAAAAAAACTGCAATCCGTATGTTTCCAATCCCTGATGAGATTTCTACATGAAGTGAACATATGTGATAACTAACAGTCAATAATATTATGCCATTGAGAATAATGCTACGGTTAATCATGGTTCATCCTTGTTTATGAACTGTGCCATCAAGCAAAACTCTATTAAAACCTGAATCAAATGCTTGATTCTGCGATTGCATAATAGATATGCATTACATAAGCCTGGCTTTGGAACTTGTTAAGTCTGACTCGGTCTGTCCCTGCAGACCTGTTCAGCCGCTGTATGAAGCGGAACATATCGGCAAATATTGATACACATAAAATTCACATTATGAGTATCTTGGTATGTTATGTGACAGCAACCAATAAGCCGGAGTCCTTTCAGCCACATTGGACCAGGGCTTCCTGTAAGCTGACATTTTCCCAGATTAGTCTTGGCTGGTGGCTTTGTAATTATTAGGCGAACTGCTCATACATATATTAATGGCTGGAACACACCGATTTTAAAGTTTACACTTGATTAATACTGTATTCTGTATAGTGGTAGGGTATAGCAGTCTATGACCTGCATACACTTAATCTCAGCTGACTGTCTCTGACTTTCTGTCCACCTCTACCCGTCGGGCTTTCTTGTGTCTGCTTCCCTACTGTCCTGTCATAAAAGTTATCAAATATAAAGTATATTTTCTGTATATATTTTCATTGATTACATTTTATTCAGATCTTTCTGGCCATTATTGACACATCCTTCTCTCAGAAGACTATGCTGCCTAGAGCCTGCAAACCCTAAAGCTCTTTTTCTATCCACTGGCCCAGAGTACTGTACTGTAAACTCCTATCTCTTCTCCACTGGCCCAGAGTATTGTACTGTAAACTGTAAACTCCTATCTCTTCTCCACTGGCCCAGAGTACTGTACTGTAAA
>JACXGM010005881.1:0-34029 GCA_016801145.1 Umbra pygmaea
ATCCATGATAGATACATAGGGGCCATTGTTTGCGCTTTTAGAGGCGCGCTAATGGAGGGCGGAGTATGCGCTGATTGCGTAATGGGTATCGGGTTTGATAAATACTATGCTATATGTGGAAGCATAGCGTGCGCAATTACCGAACTCGCATAAACAGACGCAGCGCAAACTGCACTTGTGTTAGTAAATCAGGCCCTCTGTGAGTTAACATTACTGTCATTATATCATTACAAACGGCAAAATCTAAAATTTTTACTGTCACTGTCCAAATATTTTGAAGTTCAATGTATACTTAATCTTGAAAGTAATGAAAGGTTATAATTCAAATGGAATATGTGTCCAGGAACGTGGATTGACATTATAGTCATACGTTTTGCTTAAAGTTAAATTGGACTTCAGAGAGTGGTACTGTACCATGACTTTTGCCTTTTTAAACATTAACAAAACCACAACACCAGTAATGTAACATTAATTCAAAATATATTTCACCCTATTTTATACATCACCGCCAGTATTTAAAAGTCAGCTTTGTGGATTCATTTAGGATATTATTGTAATGGCTCTTTTGTAGATAGAATTGCTGAAACACCTGCGCAGTATCAAAGAATTTAGTGAAATTGTTCTTTATTGTGTACAGGACACAATTTTTTTCATGTTTTTAGAAAGGCATGTGATTGGTTTATTAGAACCACGAAGAGGGCGAAGCTTATATTTTAAATAGACTTGAGAAAACATTAGTTTTTACTTCCTATACTAACTTTATATACTCTATGGCCCTAATCCTTACCCTAAACCTAGCCCTTAACTAGCCCTAACCTTAACACGTATATCTAACACAATCTTCTGATGTTGTGTTTCAGCCACCCTGATGAGTAATTTAGATTTAACTGATAATATGCATCTAGAGAGTCAACCAAGAGTTAAATTATTGCCTACATTTTCACTTTTGAATCCAGCCTTGCATTCACCTCCAGGTTTTCTGCTGTATTCACTAAAGGAACATCTCTTCAGGTGTACACTTTGTTATGACATGAATCCAACACAGCCATATACAGTATATATATATATATATATATATATATATATATATATATATATATATATATAACTGTATTTAAAATGCCTGTTAGGCTTCAGTGGAGACTCAAAAAGGGACAAATTCCAGTCTAAATATGAATATGTTCTTTTTATTTGTCTTATCATTTCAGATTTCAAGCATTTCTTTAAAAAAAATTTGCCCCATACAAGCACAGCCCACGGGGAGAACCTGGAACACACCTAATCAGTGGAAACCTACCAGATGTTGGGGTTGTTCATCCACCGAGCATGACATTTTGTCTGCAGGGATATGATTTATAATTTGTTCTCACAGGGGATATTCATATTTCATTATCTTTCATTCTATGACTGAGTCAAAGAAATACGGATAGCTGTTATACTGACAAATATTGCCCCCTGTTTGGATGGTTGTTTTTGGTATAATTACTGATATTATTTGCAGTATGCACTGGTATTGCATATATACTGTAATATATATATATATATATATATATATATATATATATATATATATATATATATATATATATATATATATATATATATATATATATATATATATATATATATATATATATATAAGCAGTATGTATATACACTGATCAGCCATAACATTATGACCTAATATTTTGTAAAAAACAATATATATAATATTGCCGCAAAAACAGCAGCTCCATATGCAACAAACTGCAATGGATTGTGTATTCTGACACCTTTCTATCAGAACCAGCAATTTGAGCTATAGTAGCTTGCTTGTTGGATTGGACCACATGGGCCAGCCTTCACTCCCCAAGTGCATCAATGAGCATTGGCTGTCCATGACCCTGTCTGCAGTGGTCACTACCTATCAAAAGTGTTCCAAGGAAGGAAAAGCATTGAACCAGCAACAGGGTCATGGGCGGCCAAAGCACATTGATGCACGTGGGGAGCGAAGGCTGGCTCGTATGGTCCGTTTTACTGAACATGCAAAAACACTAGTTTACCAGAGTTTCTGGCATAATTTGGATACAAATTAAATGCCTTTACTAGAGGCTAAATACATAGATCTCTATGGTGGAAATCAGGAAATCTCTGTATTGTGATTTGTACCTTATGCTTTACTGATTTGTATCAACTCAGTTTTACTGTGGGTCCCAAGCTCTTTTTTTCCTATTCCCAAAACTACTGCTATGTATGCCATGGCCTAATTAGACAAGCGACCACCCCCTGGCAAAGCCCATAACATAAAATGTTACAGAAATAAACAACCTAAACAAAAGCAAACTCTGAAAATAAACTAATGTAATAACTCTTTACTGTATATTTATAAAAAATGACATTGCATTTGTTTGTGTTTTACTTCTGAACATTGACAATGTCTTTGTAAATATGTGTTTGTAAAATATACTTGTGTACTAAATTATATATTCTCAGCACTGCAGTGTAATGCTGATTGGAACATAGTAAAAAATATTCCAAATCATTATTAGATGTATTACATTTGTTCCAATGCCGTCTCCTTCTAACAATTAGCATGGTTTGATAGTATGGTCTGATCTTGCTTATCCATCCTTCATATTGACAGAGGCTGTCACCTAACCATGATTGAGAGAAGTATGCCTCAACTATCAATATTTCAACAGCATGAATAACTGTTATCATCAACCTCGATTTTGCCTCAAGGCGTTTCCACTGTAATATACTGTATGTGACCCATCACATACATTTAGGCTTATCATCACAAAGTCAAAAATGTCTTTATTCATTTGTCATTTTATGAATGTACATACTCAGAGCTTTGCAATTGTATATCATGCACTGCAATTGAAGGAACATTTGACTTGGAATTGCATTAATGAGAAAACTCCCTAGAAAGTTTGGCCAAACATCTCATTTCAACAGAGGTCTTCTTTGTGAATGCTCATTTCAGATCATTCACAACCTCTTTAGCCCCACCCATCTTTGCAAGGGAATGACAATACCTGTCAACTGTTGTGTCAAACAAAGAGAGCATTGTCTCCATCTGACTCTCAAGCCAAAAAGCATTAAACTTTAGGTGTATTAGTCGGGAACCAATTAAAACGGACTTACAGTCAAATATATTAATATAGTATTTGAGTATTATTTAAATAGTAATACTCATATATCTGTAGGTTAGATTTTACCCACTTGTTACATATTTCAGTGTACTTATAGGCCTTCATCGTCTGCATTCATGACTCACAAAAAGTCCATCACATTGTGAATTAATTGTTTGCTCCCTATCCAATATAAATCCCTAAAATCACACCTTGAGTGTCCTGACTAAAACTATGTCCATTGTTTAGACCTTCAACTTCTATACAACTCTGCATTCTTGAGTAACAAAAAAACATAATTACATCTGACTAAATTGATTTCCCCTTTTTCAAAATGAATTCCTATTTTCTGTCTTTTTATACTTGGCTACATACTCCCCTGCTCACAGTCAAGGTCCTCAGTGGCTTAATACAGACTCTTAACTTCCTTCACAGCCTCTCTAAAGAAAACAGTACCAAGGCTGTCTAAGACATGTGACAGTAATTCCGGACTTATGGACACTGCATCACATGCAGCCTTGGGCTCGCTGTAAGGGTTTGAGTGAACCCCAGCATTAGCTCTCCAACTTCTGTTAGGAGCTGGTACCAGTGGAGTACCTGCTGAGCTTGACATCAGAGTCTCACTTCCACTTACAGATTCTGGCATCTCAGGTTCCTAAAAGCAGCGGACTCTGAATTGTTTGTTAGTGAACTGTCTTCACTACCCTGATCAGGTGTTACTTCTGAATCACTGAACGATGGTGACAGTACAGGAAACGTAGTTTCCTACAACAACACTGATTCATTTTGATCAGTCCACTGCTCAGAAACAGTGTCATCAGTAACTTAAATGTGTGTTGGCTGAATGTTCTGCTAAGTTTCTGGCACATAGTTAACACAGGGATACACATCAGCTCTACGAAAACTTTTCACAGGTTCACCCTCAACTAGCTTGACAATGTGTGTAATACCCACAATATCTACAACACTGTAGACCATAGGACTCTAGGAATCCTGTATCTTAGTCCTTCCTAGGGGCCCAAGTATACCTACTGACCTATCTACACAGGAGGGCAATACATTATTGTCAGTCAAATGTCTCTCCTGCCTTCTCTGTGTATTCTTCTTCTCTTCACCTCTTGGTGAACCGCAAACAAATCCTGCCGACCTGGCAATGCATCTACAGGAAGATGTGGATCGTCAATAAGCAGGTAATAAGGTGAGTTGACTGTAGTGACATGAGGGTTGACATTGTAAGCGTACACCACCAACTCCAAAAGTTGTTCAGGCCAATGCTTCTTCTTTGAGTTTTCTATTTAAATGCATTGGGCATTACCCTGTGGCCTTTAGGGTGCGTTGTGGGTCTTCTTCACTCCATATACTGTAGCTTGCATAGCTCTGCAATCACCTTGCTTTCGAAAATCTAGCCCTGGTCTGAATGCATTCTTTCAGGGACGCCATACTTCATGAACCATTCCTCAAGGGGGGGGTCTGCGTGGCGTAGTGGGCTATGTTGCTGCAATGCAAGACAGTCTGTAAACTTGGTGAACACATTAGTGTCCACTAATACCAAGGAAGGATCAACATATTACAAGGATCAAGAGTGTCATGGTAGGCCACCCCCATACCCCAATAGAAAATATATATATTAACAGATACAGTATGTCTGGGCAGGTCGGCTATTTATGATGGTTTGTGACCATTCATCTTCGACTTGTTCACATTTCAGAGGTTTTCAATGGGGTTAAATTAAGAATGTCTCTTAATTTATTCTCTTGAGCTGTACACTGTAAAAACAAATCTGTGAAAAAACTGTAAAAAATACAAAAAATTTCCTTCAACACAATAACGGAAAATACTTTGTGAACGCAGTAAATGTCCGTAAACACACAGATTCGATATTACTTTTAACAGACATCTACTTTGTTTATAAAGTATTTTGTGTTATTGTCTTGAATGAAAAGTCAGTAAAATAATAGAAAAAGTACTGTAAGTAAATTAACAGTACTTTTTACAGTTTTTTTACATATTCTTTTTACAGTGTATACTATTAAATGCACAATATTAAATAGATCTATTATCTAACAAGCCCTGATATTCACTGTGGCAGGAACAAGTGGCCCCAGTAGGTTGTGGAGGGATGCTGGTATAAGTTGTAGAGGGGGTTGAGGTGAATTCTGGGGGGCTTGGACTGGTATGGGTTAAGGTGTAGCCTAGGGGCCCTGGTATGCGTTGTAGAACGGCAAAATGTGAACATGTTACCCAATTTATTGTCTGTCTATACTGGCTGCCCATTAAGGCTAGTGCTGATGTGAAAGTGGTACTGTTAACCTACAAATCACATATGTGTCTGATTTGGTGCTGCCATACGTACCCACACACACTAGTTTGTTGAGTGTCATGTTTGACTGCATGTGAGAAACATGGTTAAGTCAAAAGAATGGTCCAAAACGTCAAGAGAAGAGTTCATCACCCTTCACAAACAAGGAGTGGGATACAAAAAGATAAGAGACAACACTAAATGTTCAAGAGAATCCACTGGAAGCATAGTTTGCAAGATCAAAGAGAACTGTGGTTACACTACCTGGATGGGGCAGAAAAAGGAAGCTGTCAACGAATGCAACAGATTTCTGAGATGGCAGGTTGTAAAAAACACTTGAGTGACTGCAAAAGACCTGCAGCAAGACTTGGTGACAACAGTTTCTGAGGTTTCAGTGAGTAAATTAAGGTGCGTTCTAAACACAGAAGATTTCCATGCTAGAACTCCAAGACATACACCATTACTGACCCAAAAGCACAAGAAAATTTGGCACCAATATGATAAAAATAATATAAAGAAGCCACAGAGATTTTGTGACTCTGTTCTGTGGAGTGATTAAACAAAACTGGAACATTTCAGCTCATTGGATCAGCGGTACATTTTTGCTCAAATGTTTGCATACCCCTGGAGAATTGGTAATAGATGTACAATTTTCAAAGAAAACATGAGTGAGCACGCAACGACATTGTTTTCATTACTCATGTGTTTCATATACAACTGTAGTAACAAAATGGCACAATCATAATAGAAAACATGGCAACAAATTAAAAAAAAATGTAATGACCCCTGTTCACCCCCTCTCCAAACATGTCACTTACTCTGTGACCATAAAGCTCCATTTTGGTCTTGTCACTCCAAATGTTTGCCAGAAGCTGTGGGTCATATTGTAACCAGGCTTTTTTGTGGCACTAATGCAGTAAAGGCTTCTTTCTGGCACATCGACCATGCAGCTAATTTTTGTTCAAGTATCATTGTTCTATGCTCCGTGAAACAAAAACACTGTCCGGTTCATTTGGGCTGGTGTGAAAGCTCATCCGAACTCTGGTGCGGATCAAACATACAAACGCTGGTCCGCTTGAAAATGATAATGATTAGCTCTCTACTCCGTAGTTAGGGATTGGCTTAGGGAGGGATAATAGCCTACTTAACAACACTTGTCTCATTCAAATGATGAAATGCTCCACATTTCATGCCTTATCAGATGCCAAAAACCCCAAGATCGCATAAATTGTTGGTGTTATTATTACTCCATTATTTCTGAGACCAGGAAGTGACAGTGAGTTTGCCTTGGACCTATTAAATGAAATTCCATTGCTAGGCAACAGCCCGGCCATGTGACTTGTGTTTACAGGGTTTGGTGCGTCCGACAAAGCGCAGTGTGAAAGCAAACCGAACCAACTGAAAAATGCAACAATGTTGCAACTGAGTCCACCGAACTATAGGTGTGAAAAAGAGTGGAATTGGGCTTCTCTCACAAACTTACATAGCTCTCTCCTAAGGGCTGTATCCCTAATTCCCTTGATGAACTAACCCTGAATGGCTACTTTAGCCAAAGGGCTAATGCGTCTATTGACTGTTTTACTATAGAACACATAATGTGACAATGCATGTGAGTAGGTACAGAGGTCTTCACATTCTGCCTGTTTACAACCATAGGTGTTTACTGAGTAGCACTGCACCTCCCATTTGTAACCTCACCTCTTCTAACGCTGCTCCATTTCTGAATTATCTTCTGAGGTTTGATCCCTAGCATGCAACATATTTTCTACCTCTTCAGTAAACTCATTCACAGCCCTTTGTCCTTACTTAAATCAATACTGAAAAACTGAACGTGGTGTTTTCTTTATAAAAATAGAAATGACTTAGTTGGTCCTCCACTAAGATGGACCAGGGCTGCCATAACCTCATCTTGTTTCCTACTGAGTTCTTTCATTTGTTTGTGAACATGATCTGAAACATTGTTAACCCCAACTTTCTCTGTTACATCATTTGGCCTACTAAGCTCAGTCCCAGGTTCTTTTTTTCAGTCACACTATACGAATGGTGAAACATAAAAATAATGTCCTGTAGCTGGAGTCAAGATGATCCTACAATGTGCCCATCACACTGCAACACCAGACAGATGGTTCTCTGTCGATGACACTTCCTCATGATCCTTCACCTGTCCAAGCCACTGATGGAGTCCGGTAGGACTCACACCTCCAATGAAGACCATTTGATTACTGGACACTGTGACACTCCTAAAGGCCTGGAGATCTGGCTCCTTCTGGCAGAAATATTCACCACTACCATATTTTACTATCCTAACATAAAATCTTAACTATCAGAACCCCATCCCTGCTACCGAAATGTGATGGGGCTGTGATGAATTAAACAATTATTATTGTTCTACCAATGTGTATTATACCGGTACTCCTTCTACAAGACCTGGCACACAGGAAATGCATCACTATGGGGATGTCTCACTTAAAGGGGCAGTGTATGTTTTATTGTGACATTACATTCATTCTTTTGCACTACATATGTTGAGCAGATGGTTGGTAGTCCAGGCTATTTTTAAAGACAATAAAATAGTGTGAACCACATAGAACTAACTACTTGATATGTGCAGTTCATGTTTCAATTGTGTGTACATAGCAAAATCATTTATCAAAATCCCATGGCAATCCTCCATTAAATTGTGTTTCTCCAAACCGACCCCCACCTTGCCACTCGTCAACATCTATTCTGAAATTTAAATAAAAAATATGCCTAATCAGAGGCCACCAGTGGTCAGATTAAATTGCAACCAAATCAATAATAAGTTTATCTTTGGTCATATTTTTTTTTAATTTGACAGTGCTGTGATTAATGGTGGAAATAAGACATTACATTTCCTATTAACTTATTTGTCCATACTTCTGTCTGATACAGGTAATTTGTGTTTAATTAGGATACAGTTTGCTTTGTCACAAGAACAAGGAGACATGTTCTAAAAAAACAACTACAGTGTATCACAATGTATCAATGGCACTTGTGATGTAACTGTGATGAAATAAACTTTAAGTACAAAGTCTCAAGGGCAATGTATTACTGAAAGGAAATTAGACACTTTTATGTCCTTACCAACTGAGTGATGAATACTTGGAGATGACTCATTGATATTCAAGGCAACTAAACAGCTATTGGTGATTATATCAGCCCTCCAACAGTCACCAGTAGGCTACATTTGCAGGAACATAACACTTGTGCGCTACATGAATCATCTCTTATAGCTCATTCTCATGTTCCATTTTTCTCTACAATATTAAACTGATTCAGTTGTTTTAGAATGGCTTCATATGAGGAATAAAAAAAATAAGAATACTTAATGTCTTCTTGGGACTGCATGGTCATGATTGACGCCGGCTCTAAGTCATCAACCGTATGTCTTGGCCTCTAACCTGTCAACATGGATTTGTATTATATCTCTTCTGTAATTGCATGCCCAAGGCTTAAAATAAAACCCTGTCATTTGTTTTAATGGGCTGTTGCTGTTAAATCACCAATGATCCACATGAAAATAAAAAACTTTACAAATTATATTCATGCATTGCATTAAAGAAAATATGCAATGATTTACTTGCTGTTGATTTATGTACATCTTGATATCTTAGAAAATCTCACAAATTACATAATGACTCTGACAAGGAAAATAACAGATGGGTCATTCTGTAGCTGTGGGACTTGATATGATTAATTTCCCCAATGCTCCATACACCAAAACATGGACTCAGAGGTGCATCTGCTGGTGAACATTAGCTGTTTACGGCACTTCCTTGGTGCTACAGTACAGCCAATTAGCAAATAATGTAGGAGAAAAGTAACATATTTTGTGCTATAAAAGCACCAGTATACTGAATAAAATTAGTAGGACAAAAGTATGAAAACTGCCATATAGCTAGTAATGTATTTTGTTAGTAAATAATAATGTTTTTCAAGTATATTACACCACAGCTGTTTCTAGATTTAGCAAATCCTTAGCCAACTTACACAAAAGTTTAAGGAAGTATCAGGTAAAAATACTGCCTTGCACAAGCTGAAGGCTGACAATGTCCTAAACGTTTCTGTGAAGGGGGGAAGTTAAAGGTTGGATCCATCTTTCCCAATAGACTCGTTATCTGTCATGTGTCCAGGGACTTAGGCAGTTGGGTCACAGACTTCTGTAGACAAGTGTCAAGAGAAAAGGGACCCAGCAAAGTTAAGGGGCATATGGTTTTCCTATACTGAAAAGTATCTCTGATGCTATGAATCTGGAACAATTTGCTAATGCGCTGATCAAGTTCTGTGCATCTTCTAAACCAAATACCTGTATCCATGTTGAGACTGTTGGACATATTTTTAAGTTGGATGATCATATACTGTAACAGGAGGGCAGATTTTAGTATCTGCATAACTTTTCTCTTTCCTCAGGATGTAATCTACATCTCTGCCCCTTTCAAAACAACATTCAGTATGATAAAACACAGTAAAACATTTTAATCATCCTTCCAGGAATAAATAAATAGAATCCAATCTATCTCTTACATTTTGGAAAGCTAGGGAAGGTTGGGCACAGACTTTCTCTGTTCTCCATGGACAAAGGTATTTAATTGTAGTAGTCACTACACACATTGACAAACTGTACACAGTGCTTAATAATGTGCCAGAACAAAAAGTGCCATTTTTTTATAAAGCATTGCAAGCATATTATCCCATATATATATTATATAATATAGCTCTGGAAAAAATAACGGGAGATTGGTCGGAGAATCGGCGCAGCGGGGGCGGTATTACACTCATTATATCGCACCGTTGTGACGAAAAGAGAGCTGAGCCAGAAGGCAAAGCTCTCAATCTACCGGGCAGTCTTTGTTCCTACCCTCACCTATGGTCATGAAGGCTGGGTCATGACCGAAAGAACAAGATCCAGGGTACAAGCGGCCGAAATGGGTTTCCTTAGGAGGGTGGCGGGCGTCTCCCTTAGAAATAGGGTGAGAAGCTCAGTCATCCATGAGGATCTCAGAGTAGAGCCGCTGCTCCTTTGCGTCGAAAGGAGCCAGTTGAGGTGGTTTGGGCATCTGGTAAGGATGCCCCCTGGGCGCCTCCCTAGGGAGGTGTTTCAGGCACGTCCAGCTGGGAGGAGGCCTCGGGGAAGACCCAGGACTAGGTGGCGGGATTATATCTCCAACCTGGCCTGGGAACGCCTTGGGATCCCCCAGTCGGAGCTGGTTAATGTGGCTCGGGAAAAGGACGTTTGGGGTCCCCTGCTGGAGCTGCTGCCCCGCGACCCGATACCCGGATAAGCGGACGAAAATGGATGGATGGATGGATTTCTAAAGAATGCTTTCAGCACCTTGTTGAATCAATGCCACATAGAATTAAGGCAGTTCTGAAGGTGAAAGGGGGTCAAACACAGTATTAGAATGGTGTTCCTAATAATCCATTAGGTGAGTGTAATATATATATATATATATCAGCCGCGGTCAGTGAATCTTAATTGGGGAGGAATGAATGGAATGGTGCGCAACGCACAAAACCCAGTGTTTTTTGTTTTGCACATTCCATTCACTTGGAAACATATGAACAAGGGAATGCTGTGATTTGTTTTCTAATTAGAATCAACTTTGTTGCATGTGTATCCATATTGCGCTGTATTAGAATACGGTATTGATAATGACATTTTGTGACGACACATCGCCCTGCCCCCAGAATCACGGCGTAGTGGAGGATAAACGCAGGTAGAGTAAATGCCGTTTAAAAACTTTTGAAATAGGGTTTACTCACCTTTTAGTTGAGTTAATTATCGTTTGCCCACTTAATATTAAGATCTCAGCACTGAATGTGCCTTGCATAGCTACATCGCGTTCATGCACTATTCTGTTCAGCAGCTCTCATCTCCCCAGTGCACAAGACTCAAAGACGCATCAGACGATGTGCCAGACAAACATAACTTTTTAATATCGTCCATATTAGCTACAGTATCGTATCAGCTAACTCCTGCATCAGTTTAAACGTGCAATATGTAATTTTTGGCCGCCAGGGGGCTCTCAATCAAAACAATAGCAAAAGATGTACTTGGATGACGTCGGGAGGTTGCGTGGGATCATGGGTTTTGTTGTCGTCGTCAATGATATCCTTCCAATCTAGCGTCTCCGGCAGAAAAAATGTTCACTGACAAAGTAATGTATTGTTAAAAATATTATAACTTTATTCACGTTATGTTTGGCGGTTCCCTGGAACTTAGAGCAACTATATTATATGACGACATTGACGGGCGACAAAAAGAAACTTCCCGTGTCTTCAAATTAAATTACAAATTTCTCTGGATTTGAAAGTTGGTGGAAACATTTAGGATAATGTAAGTACATAACTAAGAAATATATATAATATATGTATAGGGATGTTTTCTTTCAATGCAAAGTGTGAGATCTCCTCCTGCCAGGTCGGCTGACGCCACGTCACCAGATCGTCCTGCTTCTCCTCACCAAGTTCCCCACACTCATGAACGCAGCACGCACCCTAGATCGCAATCACCGGAATTCTGAACACCTGCTACAAGCCTCAGCTGTATATAACCCTGTCTGACACATTTCCTCATTGCGAAGTATTGCTAATGATCACATTCACTACTGAGCGTTTTACTGGCCTGATTCCTGGTTTTGATTCGTGTCTGTATTCTGACTTCTCTATTTGGATTTTCCTGCTTGTACCTTTGCCTGTGTTGCAGACCCCTGCCTGCCCTGTGATTATTCTCCTGGATTTTGAGTGTGTACTGCATCTGCCTTCTCTGTGTACCGAACCCTGCCTGTCCCTATTACTGCCTAAGGAATTGTGGATTGAGCCTATTAACCCTGTCTGTGTACCGAACCTGGCCTGTCTGTTACGTCTTTGGAGTTCATACCCGGTGTACGTGAAGTATTCATTAAAACCTCTATTATTGTACTCCGAGTGTGGTATTCATTACAGAATACCTCGCCATCCTAAGATGGATCCGGCGGAGATTCAACATCGTTTGGCTCAACAAGAAAATCAGATAGAAGAGTTACGCAGCCTTCTACGCCAGACACCGGTAACTCCGCCCCAATCTACACCACAGGTATCACACCCTCTTGCTCTCCCTGTATCAATGCCCAACAAGTATGACGGCTCACCCGGCCATTGTAAGGGCTTCCTAATGCAGTGTGCGCTATACATTGACCATCACCCCTCTATGTTTTCGTTGGAAAAGGATAAGGTGGATTTTATTCTGTCCTTGTTGACCGAAAAGGCACTTGATTGGGCCACTGCACTGTGGGCCGCCGACAGCCCTGCCCTGGTTTTAGAAAACGGTTTCATTAACCTGTTCAAGGAAGTATTTGATCACCCTACCACAGGTTGCAGTGTGGGTGACCAGCTGATTGAGATTAAACAGGGAAGACGCCCGGCCGCTGACTATGCCTTGGAGTTCCGGACCTTAGCCGCAGGGAGCGGTTGGAGCGAAACGACGTTGATGACAGCCTATCGACGGGGACTGAACAGGGAGCTGCAAACCGAACTGGCCTGTAGAGGTGATACCACTGACCTGCACCGATACATATCCATGTAAATTGCAGTTGATCGATTGCTTAATGACAAGAAAACACACCAGCCAGCCCCTCACAGGTCCGCTCCACTCGTCCCAGTCGGGGCAGCAGCAAGCCAGGAACCTGAACCTATGCAATTAGGTCGCAGCCCTCTCACCCCCGCGGAGAGAAATAGACGTTATCAAGACCAGCTGTGTCTATACTGTGGCGAGGGGCAACACTTCCTCAGGCACTGCCCTCATCGCCCTCCTCGTAGTCGACCCTCTGCTTTCGGCCTCAAGAAACAGGTAGGCAACGTAACACCCCTACACTTGTCCAATAAACAATGCAGAGTACCTGTAATTCTGAAGTGGCAGGGAAAACACATTAACACCACTGGACTAGTGGATTCAGGCGCCGCAGGGAATTTTATGGATTGCCAGTTGGCTCAGGAATTGGGTGTTAATTTACTCTTGTTACCTTCTCCCTTAAGGATTAATGCCCTGGATGGCCAGCCTATTGGATCCGGATACGTCACCCACCAAACCAGCCCTGTTACCGTACAGACCGGGATTCTACACACGGAGACCATCCAGTTCATGATTTTCTCCTCTCAAACGGAACGACTAGTGTTGGGATACCCCTGGTTGCACCAACATGATCCCGTTATTTCCTGGAAATCTGGAGAACTTCTGTCTTGGAGCGACACCTGTCAGTCTCGTTGCTTAACTATGCCATGCCACGCCACATCAGTGGAAGACTGTACCACTGCTCCGCCTGCGGATATACCGAGTGTCTACCGGGATTATATGCAAGTATTTTCCAAGGAAAAGGCCGTCTCTCTTCCCCCCCATCGTAGATGGGACTGCGCTATAGACCTCATTCCAGACGCCAGCTTTCCTAAAGGACGTATTTACCCCTTATCGCTTCCAGAACGGGCTGCTCTGGATTTGTATATAGAAGAGTCTTTCAAACAGCGATTCATAAGACCCTCCAAATCACCTGCAGCCTGCAGTTTCTTTTTTGTGGGAAAAAAGGACGGGGGTCTCAGGCCGTGTATTGATTACCGGCCGTTGAACGACGTTACCATTAAGCACCGTTACCCGCTCCCTCTGATACCCTCAACACTGGAACAAATAGGACAAGCCTCCATATACACCAAACTGGACTTACGCAGTGCCTACAACCTCATTCGGATCCGAGAGGGAGACGAATGGAAAACAACGTTCATCACGCATAGAGGCCATTATGAGTACCAGGTCATGCCATACGGGTTAACCAACGCTCCAGCGGTTTTTCAATCGTTTATGAACAAACTATTTCACGGGATGTTGGACGTCATCGTTATTGTCTACATTGATGACATCCTGATTTATTCGAACTCTCTAGAGGACCATATCCAACATGTACGCCAAGTCCTTCAACGTCTCAGGGATAATCATCTCTATGTTAAAGCCGAAAAGAGCGTTTTTCATGTCACCACCCTCTCATTTTTTTGTTTTCTACTGATGCCGGGAGGGGTTCAATTCGACGACGCAAAGGTCCGGGCAGTGCGCGAGTGGCCTCAACCCCGCACAGTGAAGGAATTACAACGGTTCATAGGGTTTGCCAATTACTACAGACGTTTTGTGCGTAATTTCAGCTCTATCGCAGCCCGACTTCACGCCCTCACTAGTCAAAAGGGGACCACTCTAAAGTGGACGGACGCTGCCCTGACAGCGTTCACTGGCCTGAAACATAGATTCACCACGGCTCCTGTTCTTTCTCAGCCTGACCCCTCCTTACCTTTCACAGTGGAAGTGGATGCCTCTGAGGCTGGGGTGGGGGCCGTTCTCTCCCAACGACTGGGTACGCCTCCACGTATACACCCATGTGCATTCTTCTCCAAGAAGCTGTCGCCCTCTGAACGGAACTACGACGTGGGGAGTAGGGAACTGCTAGCCATGAAGCTGGCGTTGGAGGAATGGCGTCATTGGCTGGAGGGGGCCAAGCACCCGTTTTTCGTGCTCACAGATCATAGAAACCTGGAATATCTGAAACATGCTAAGCGGCTGACTGCTCACCAGGCTAGATGGTCATTGTTTTTTACACAGTTTAATTTTTCTGTCTCCTATCTTCCAGGCAACAAGAACGTGAAAGCGGATTCCCTCTCTCGTCAGTTCACTGCTCCTGTTGTCTCTTCCCCCTCAGAAACCATCCTTCCACCTGCCTGTGTGGTGGGGCCGATTCAGTGGGATCTGGACTCCTTGATTCAGGACGCCCTTCGGTCTGACCCTCCTCCGCTTGAGACACCGGCAGGTAAAACATTTGTTCCCGTAATCCTTCGACCTCAGTTAATGCAATGGTGCCACACATCGCTAGGCTCTGGACACCCTGGCATCACGCGCACCATCGCTCTGCTGTCGCCAAAGTACTGGTGGTCCACCTTGAAGTATGACGTCACCGATTATGTTTTATCCTGCCCTACATGCGCCCAATCCAAGACGCCCCGCCAGCTCCCTATGGGTAAGCTGTTACCATTACCTGTACCACATAGACCTTGGTCACATATCGCCATGGATTTCATCACTGACCTTCCCGTCTCTGATGGGTGTACCACTGTATTAGTAATGATAGATTGCTTCTCAAAAATGTGTTGCCTTGTTCCACTGCCTCAATTGCCTAATGCTTTGGAGTTGGCTGAATGCGTGTTCCACCAGGTGTTTCGTCAATATGGGATACCCGAAGACATCGTCTCTGACCGTGGACCCCAGTTTACGTCCCGTGTATGGAGGGCTTTCTGTGATAGATTGGGGGTCTCTGTCAGCCTGTCTTCCGAGTACCACCCCCAATCTAACGGACAAACCGAACGGCTCAATCAGGAGATTGTGAAATTCCTCCGCCAGCATTGTTCTAACCAGACCCATGAATGGAGCCAGTATTTACCCTGGGCTGAGTATGCACAAAATTCTATAATTCATTCCTCGTCTAAACTCACCCCTTTTCAATGCGTATTAGGATACCAGCCACCGCTATTTCCCTGGGATACAGAACCGAGTCCTGTGGTTGCTGTGGAGGACTGGTTTACCCGCAGCTCCCGAGTGTGGGACGCGGCCCATCAACACCTCAGTCAAGCTGTGTCCACCCAGAAAACCCACGCTGATCGCCAAAGAGGACCTACCCCTCTCTTCCATCCCGGCCAGCGGGTCTGGTTGGCCACCCGGGACATCCGACAGAGATTACCCTGCCGCAAGCTATATCCCAGGTACATTGGTCCGTACAAAATACTGCAACGTGTCAACCCTGTTACCTATCGCCTGCAGTTACCCCGCCACTTCCGTTTGTCCCCGTCTTTCCATGTCTCCCTCCTTAAACCTGTCCGCTACAGCCCCCTTCATCCTCCGGTGGCGACGCTCCCTCCTCCTCCTCTGATGGACGTTGGAGGTGGTCCGGTCTACGCCGTCCGGGAGGTACTGGATTCCCGCCGCCGGCATGACGGCCTCCAGTACCTGGTCGACTGGGAGGGGTATGGTCCGGAAGAGCGGTCCTGGGTTCCGGCGCGGGGTGTTTTGGACCCCGCTCTGATCGCCGATTTCCACCGTCGTCGTCCGGAGTGTCCTGCTCCGCGGCCCAGGGAACGGCCCCCTCTTTGTCCTGTTGGGGCGTCTGGAGCCGCCCGTCGGAGGGGGGGCTCTGTGAGATCTCCTCCTGCCAGGTCGGCTGACGCCACGTCACCTGATCGTCCTGCTTCTCCTCACCAAGTTCCCCACACTCATGAACGCAGCACGCACCCTAGATCGCAATCACTGGAATTCTGAACACCTGCTACAAGCCTTAGCTGTATATAACCCTGTCTGACTGACACATTTCCTCATTGCGAGGTATTGCTAATGATCACATTCACTACTGAGCGTTTTACTGGCCTGATTCCTGGTTTTGATTCGTGTCTGTATTCTGACTTCTCTATTTGGATGTGCCCGCTTGTACCTTTGCCTGTGTTGCCGACCCCTGCCTGCCCTGTGATTATTCTCCTTGATTTTGAGTGTGTACTGCATCTGCCTTTTCTGTGTACCTAACCCTGCCTGTCCCTATTACTGCCTAAGGAATTGTGGATTGAGCCTATTAACCCTGTCTGTGTACCGAACCTGGCCTGTCTGTTACGTCTTTGGAGTTCATACCCGGTGTACGTGAAGTATTTTGTTATTGTTTTGATTGATATTACATATTGAACCTTTAAGAAATAGAAAGACTGATACAAAAGCAGTCTCTTGGAAAATGAGTGTAAAGAAATGGTAAAGAAAATAGTTGCTCATATTTTAGTCAGTTGTCTACTGTATCTATATAGCTCTAGTCAGTCAGTAGCTATTTAACCAGCAAAGCATAAGCAATACAAGAGCTCTGTACTGTACTGCACATATTTAGCTAAATGTAGCTCAACTACGTAGCCAAACTATCAAAGTACAGTAACTAATAACAAAACCAGGGTTAATAAAAATAAAGTTGTGCTGAGACAGGCTCCCATTCAGGAAGACCACTTGAGGAGAGAGGTTAGTGCTTTGGTTGTGCAAATAATGTTTTTGTTGATAATATATGGCTTAATATCATTGTCTAACCCATTGAAGTAAGATACTTTCAAATCTTGATTTACAAAGAGATTTGCTATATAGATTCTGCAGATAAGCTGATTATTGAATCAAGTGTGCTAGTTTACGATAACCACAAAAACATGAACGATTTGGTTGTTATTGGTTAGTATTGCTTACATTTTATAGTTATGTACAGTGCCTTGCAATAATTTTGCACTCCCAATTTTTCAGTTTTTTATTTGTTAAAAAAGTTTGAAATATCCAATAAATTTTGTTCCACTTCATGATTGTGTCCCACTTGTTGATTCTTCACAAAAAATTCAAGTTTCATATCTTTATGTTTGAAGCCTGAAATGTGGCAAAAGGCCGAAAAGTTCTAGGGGGGCGAATACTTTCGCAAGGCACTGTACATGCTTTGATCTGTTTGTTATCACATACCTTACTCTATATCCATGTACATCAGCATTTTGCTATACATATTTGCATTGCAGCTCAAATGAGGTAAAAAAGACATAAAAAGATGACACATTTCAATATGAACATTTTCAAATAGTTATTTATGTGAAATTGGTGTCAAGTCCAAATACCATTTTTGGGATGAATTAACTAATTTGAAATGCATCTGTATCAGATTTTGTATAAAATAGAAACAAGGCCCTATTTATATACCTTTATTAAAAGCAATGAAATGATAGTTTAAAAATCTAATATTTTATGGTTGATATTGAAGATTCTTCGTTTAAACATAATCGCCGTGCAGAGTTGATAGTTTTCCCACCATTTTATCTACCTCTACAACACTGCTTGGTACCATCAAATGATAGCCTATAGCAATGTCATCGAGATACACATACTTTACACTGGTAGGCCGTGGCCCACCTTACCGGTGGCCGCATCGTAGTCCACCTGATCACAAAATGTATAGTTTACCCACATCTTTTTTTACCACTACATCCGTGGTTACGTGCCTTGCCCAAGGACACAATGACAGCAACACGTTTGACACCTTAACAACTGAGGCATCTGAAGCTCCATCTGATGATTTTGTCTTCACTGTGCTCCAAGGAATATTCAAGGACTTCACAACATAAACATTCTAATAAAATATGTAATTAATCACACATTTAGCTACAAAGATGTTTAATTGTGCAACGTGACTCAATCCAATTTGAGTAGACTTCACTGTTTCAGTATCCTGAGGTAAAACATTAACAGAATGGTGTGCCTGCCCTATATCATAAATTAGCCTGAACATAGGAATAAAGGGTTTTATTTCTGTTGTTTATAAAAATGAGGAACAGATCATATTGATGAAATTGCTAATAAATAGAGAACATGTTAAAGGAGATAGATCCCTTCAACAGTTACTGGATATGTAAGAAAAGTGAAGGGATGGGGAGTGTGAGTCGCACCTAGCTAAAGAGCATACGAACAATAACTATCCACAGAAGCATCAGACCTGCTGTAGTATAGAGCAAATTATCATTTTCAGTGAAAGGCATGTGAAAGACTGCATCCACTGCTGAGTGTAGAGGGAGAATTTGGGTTGAAAAAAGCTGCCAGTAAACTATGCTGCTGTGTTTATGTAGTTTGCCATGCATAGTGACACTAGCATCAGATAGTCTTAAATGCATATAGGCTACCAGGCACAAAGGTTGGAGTTGTTTTGAGAAACGAAGGCAAGATTTACAAAACAGTGTGGCTTGAATTTAAAGAATGTACAGTAAAGATCTCTCCAAAGTTGCAATACAATTTTACTGTATGTACATCACATTGTAACTACTAGGGATGCAACTGTACAGTGTGCCCATGGTTCGGTATGTATCATGGGATGTTGGCCACAGTAATGGTGCATTTTCGGTATCTTTATATTTAGGAAAATAAATAAATACACTTTAAACAACTAACACTTAATTTTGCCTATAGACAAATAACATTTTCCATTCAGAAAAATGGGAGTGACTGACTATGCTTGGTTTCTTTACTATATGAAATCAAGGGGGATAAAGAACAACAAAATAATAATAATAAAATAGTGCTTCTTAGCTTAGACAACCTGTAGGTGCTTTGCCTTCTCTATTTTAAATAAACCTGGTACACATTTGTATAGTCAATATTAAATGTAAAATAACAAAATGCAATATGAAGTTGAGCCGTCACAGTGATGGTAGTTTTGAGTTATAAATTACAACTGTATCAGTGTAGAGAGTTAAATACAGTGACTGTGTCAAATAGTTTTCAAATTCACTTTGTGATGTTTCATAGTTTGGAAATAGATACAGGTGCTGTCTGTCAGATAATTAGAGTATAACTAATCAACAAAGAAGAAGAAAGACACACACCCCAGGTTTCTTGCTCCAAGTGACTATATTTTGAAAACACCAACGTTTCGGCATCAAACCTGCAAGAAACATGGATTGTGCATCATTCTTCTTCTTTGTTGATTATTTATACTTCTTACCCTTGATGTCATCTTATTAAAGGCTGAATCAAAATTATTCCCACACAGACAATTTAAAAGATGGCAGTGCCTCTTAAAGTTTGCTTCGCTCTTTCTGGCTAGCGCTCACCATTGTCATGTTGGAGCTAAGAGCATGTTTGATTTTAGTTTCCCCTCTTCACAGGGTGCCTGTAGGGAGGTTTTCTACTGAGATGTATTTGCAAATCTTCCATTTGTTATTTACATTTTTTTATTTTATTTTACCTTTATTTAACCAGGAAGGGACTCAGTGAGATCAAAAATCTCATTTTCAAATTATCTGTTTAAGCTTTGTTTAAATCTTTAGCTATGAAAATTCCCACTGCTTACAATGGGCATGTAATAAGCCAGTGTTGGAAATAATAGGAAAATGACAGGTATACTGTAAATCTGTGGTCCACATGTGGGTATTGAACGGTAGGTGGCATTCCAAAAGGTTCAATGAAATAATATGTATTGTTGCATCCCTAGTAACTACTGAGGTATATCATCAACCTATAGTATATCACAGGCACAATATCTACTTACAAAACACTGGATTCAAGTCCACTGTCAAACATCAAACCAAGTTGAGACACACTCACCAAAAAAAGCTACAGTATTTACCACAGAGGAACACAAGGAATATATTATCAGAGGCACGCTTGATAAGCGGATCTTACGGCATCTCTCCAGGTTGCTCTGTAGGCGTCAGCTAGTGATTCATTGGGATCAGACAGCACAGAGCTCTTTGATTTGTCATATCTGTTCACTGGGATTGTGTATTCCCCCAAATTTACTTAAACCAGCACCTGCTGTGTCCGCTAAACACATGGGCACAGCAATGCAAACATGAAAAGTTACTGAGCAATTAGTCACATTACTCTTTCAATCAAGTGTGTATGTGTGTGCGTGTGTGTGTGTTTGGGAGGTGGAAAATTCTGCCTCTTGAACTCCCATGTGAAATGCATTTGATTAATCATTTTGGGGCATTCAACAACTTAATGCTATATACATTGGAAAATGGACTGTGATTCTCTCAGACTGGGAATTCACTCTCCCTCAATCGAACAATAGAAAATGACTTAGAAAAGAACTTAAAACTACTGAACACACTCCTTACAACTCCCTACAGGGCACTGTAACTGTATTTATGTTTATGCTTTATATAATTAACTATTGATTCAAGCTTAAGCAGTCCTCATTTTACAGATGAAAAGTGCGAGGGACTACCAGAGCCAATACTCCCCACATTATTTGGGTTTCTCCAATGTCAGACAGAGTTATAGCTTCGTTCTCAGCTGCATTTTGCTGAGATCCAAGGGGCAATTGATTAGGCTGACTCATGAGTAGCTGATGAGTTTTCATTGACCTTCATTGACCAAAATGTGAGCAAAATGTGAGGCTTAAATGCAATCTTTGTTTTTTACCTCACTAACAATGTTTGAGCGCAGTTGAATCGCATATTACTTTTCTAAACTTTTAGTCTATGTTTGGCTATGGACTGACAGCAACCATTTCATGACAGATGGGGCCTTTTCATTCATAAGGATAGGAAAACTGAGAATACATCTGGATGTGAAATGTAATGTAAACATAAACTTTAGGTCTGAATATCTCAGGTTCTTTACTTATACACAGAGTTGTAAAAAGTCCAAGGTAAAGTAATTTTTATGCGGTGAGTTCTCAAGTTTTGGGAAATTACAAATAAGACCAAGATGACCAGGTAAAGTGTTCATAACCAATAAGTGATCTATGAAATTAATACAAAAACAATGATTAATTATGGTGACTAGTTACTGTATTTATAAAATCCCATTACCTGATCATTTGGATTTTATTTAAGGACTTCCCAAAATGGGTGAACCCATTTGAGCACTTTTACTTTGAACTTTTTACATCTCTGCTAATATATTTTTGAAAGGAAGTGTATAGCAAAGGAAAGTAGGTAGTTAAAATATATATTTTTCTTACATTTTAAGAATGCCTATATTTCAAATTGTGAGTATACATGTTGGATTTCATTATTTTGACACTATACTTTTACTGTGATGTTTATATTCCCATGTTGGCATCCAATTGCCCTAAACGTCCTAGCCTGGTGGATGTACTTTGAACAAAAATATAAACCCAACATTTTTGTTTTCGCCCACATTTTTCATAAGCTGAACTCAAAGAACTAAGACTTTGTCTGTGTACACAAAAGGCATTTTCCTCTCAAATATTGTTCACAAATCAGTCTAAATCTGTTTTAGTGAGAACTTCTCCTTTGCTGAGATAATTCATCCATCTCACAGGTGTGGCATATCACAATGCTGATTAGACAGCATGATTATTGCACAGGTGTGTCTTAGGCTGGCCACCATGACATGTTCAGGACCATGGACAACACCACACAATGCATTAATATGGCACTAAACATGTTCAGGACCATGGACAACACCACTTAAATCAGTCCAGTCCAAACTGCATCATTTGCACAGATACTGACTGGTTTTCGGACCCCCTGGACCCTCCCAATAATGTAAAACTGCACATTTTAGAGTGCCCTTTTATTGTGGCCAGCCTAAGGCACATCTGTGCAATAATAATGCTGTCTAATCAGCGTTTGCCACACCTCTGAGTGGATGGATTATCTCGGCAAAGGAGAAGTGTTCACTGACACAGATTTAGACAGATCTATGAACAATGTTTTTTTAGAGGAATAGGCCTTTTGTGTACACAGACAAAGTCTTAGTTCTTTGAGTTCAGCTCATGAAAAATGGGGGCAAAAACAAAAGTGTTGCGTTTATATTTTTTTTGTGTATATTGTTCTTCAGAGCAGAACAATACAAACCTCCTCTTCAGGTAAGTAAAGTCTGTAGAAAAATAAAGAATTTCAGTTAGTTTTTATTATTTTTTTTCCATACATTGCAATACATCTATGTATGCACAGTTTTATTGTTGTTAAACCACAATGTAAATATGGATACAAAAAAATGAGGGGAGAGATGTAATAGTTTGTATGGAGTGCTTTGGAACATTTTGTAACATGCTTAAACAGATTTTCATAATGCATTGTAGTCATTTGTAAGTTATGAGGGTGCAAAATATTGCAACCATTTTTCTCAGTGATGAAGTAAACTATCAAATGAACACTTGGAACATCAACTACAAGCACAGAATGAATGATAAACAGGCTACAGATATTATAAAGATAAGTAAACCTTTTTGTTAAATTCCAAATGGTTCCCCCACCCGTGCCTAAAAACTACAACAACCAAAACACACAATCTTAACAAACTAATAAATAGAAACAGGAAATGGACATTCTACATGATATAACTACATGAAATAAAAGGCTTTCAGCTTCCAATAATTTATGGTGGGGGGCTTGATTGCTACAATATTAAACTGATGGCAGGTTTTGATGTTCACTTGATTACATCCACATTGATGGTTGTCAGGCTATTAACATATTCTTTGTTCAGTAAGTGGCTCCTATTTTCCTCCTCAAGTTTGTGCCCTTATGTACTTGGTTTGTTATTAATGTACATATTTATTATTTGGTTTATTTAAACAATGCTAAATATAATTTCAGTTAAGGGCTGGTTTTGTTTTGAATGTTTTTACCAACATGCATACAGTACTAATGTTTATTAAAAACAAATGCTATTCCCCATCTTCTGAGTGGCACCTGAAAGCCCAATTTTTACCAGCTCACACCAATCGAAGCGATCGTAAACCAGTAGATGCTGCAGTCTTATTTAATATCATCATAATTTATCATTTCTAAGTTAGTTTCAGAAATATAATGTCACGTTGATATTTACAATTCTTTAATAAATAATATCATATCAGACAAGACCCCACCAGCCACCCGAAAACATTGATATATGCAATATGAAACACAATAAACAGAATTACATTAATATAAACAACCTCTGAAATATCCTAATGACTGAAAACAGGCAATATACCACTTATAGTAGAGTACACTCGTTGATTTTGTGCATCCAAAATGTCCCTTGTATTTGGTCTTATGTAATGCTTGTAAGCGCTAAAGGACAATCTGAGTGGTAGCGAACCCTCGATCCTTCAGCAACTCAGCCTAAAACCTCCAAGAGCGAGCAACAATCAATGCACAGTGGCTAGGAAAAACTAACTAATAACATAATTAGAAAGAAACCGGTTGGGAATCGTATGATGCTTGTAACCATCTGAATGCAATGCTCATGTACACAACGTAGATGCTGATGCTTCTAGGAAAGCAGAGTGTAAACTCCAACTTTGCAGGACTGAGGATTATACTGCTCCGGAAACCTCTCGCCAAGCCGGGGGCGATAACCACTGGTGTCATGAGGCAGCCAAGAATAAGGTATAGCCAGTTTGTCCGTGGTCGTCATCGATACTCATGAAATGAAGAGGATAAATAGAAGAATGAGTATTACAAATTACAAGGAATAAGATTACTATCTTGAATGTGCAATTTTACCAATGGTGAGTATATGCCAGCCCATAGTACCCTGCAATAGTGAGATTGTGGAGAATATTCAAATATTATATTTAAAAGCACTCGTCACCCATGCAGCTGGTACACACATTAACATGTTAAGGATCCAGCCCTGAAACTCTATTTCCACCTAAAAAACATACCCAAATGTAACCTTGTTATATTGGACCTGAAGTAAGGAAATACAGTGGGGCAAAAACATATTTAGTCAGCCACCAATTGTGCAAGTTCTCCTACTTAAAAAGAAGAGAGAGGCCTGTAAATGTCATCATAGGTACACTTCAACTATGAGAGACAAAATGAGAAAAGAACCTGTAGATTTATGGCTCTAAAAAGACCTGTAACCTCTTCTTTAAGAGGCTCCTCTGTCCTGCACTCGTTACCTGTATTAATGGCACCTGTTTGAACTTGTCATCAGTATAAAAGTCACCTGTCCACAACCTCAAACATTCACACTCCAAACTTCACTATGGCCAAGACCAAAGAGCTGTCAAATGACAACAGAAACAAAATTGTAGACCTGCACCAGCCTCGGAAGACTGAATCTACAATAAGTAAGCAGCTTGTGGTGAAGAAATCAACTGTGGGAGCAATAATGAGAAAATGGAAGACATACAAGACCACTGATAATCTCCATCGATCCGGGGCTCTGCACAAGATCTTACCCCGTGGGGTCAAAGTGATCACAAGAACGGTGATCAAAAATCCCAGAAACAAACGGGGGAGACCTAGTAAATGACCTGCAGAGAGCTGGGACCAAAGTAACAAAGGCTGCGATCAGTAACACACTACGCCGCCAGGGACTCAAATCCTGCAGTGCCAGATGTATCCCCCTGCTTAAGCCAGTACCATGTCCAGGCTCGTCTGAGGTTTGCTAGAGAGCATTTGGGTGATCCAGAAAAGGATTGGGAGAATGTCATATGGTCAGATGAAACCAAAATTGAATTGTTTGGTAAAAACTCAACTTGTTTTGTTTAGAGGAGAAATAATGCTGAGTTGCATCCAAAGAACACCATACCTACTGTGAAGCATGGGGGTGGAAACATCATGCTTTGGGCCTGTTTATCTGCAAAGTGACCAGGAGGACTGATCCGTGTAAAGAAAAGAATAAATGGGGCCATGTATCGTGAGATTTTGAGTGAAAACTTCCTTCCATCAGCAAGGCATTGAAGATGAAACGTGGCTGGGTCTTTCAGCATGACAACGATCCCAAACACCCGGGCAACGAAGGAGTGGTTTCGTAAGAAGCATTTCAAGGTCCTGGAGTGGCCTAGCCAGTCACCACATCTCAATCCCATACTAAATCTTTAGAGGGAGTTGAAAGTCTGTGTTGCCCAGCAACAGCCCCAAAACATCACTGCTCTAGAGGAGATCTGCATGGAGGAATGGGCCAAAATACCAGCAACAGTTTGTGAACCTTGTGAAGACTTACAGAAAACGTTTGACCTCTGTCATTGCCAACAAAGGGTATATAACAAAGTATTGAGATTAAATTGTTATTGACCAACTACTTATTTTCCACTATTTACCTGAAAAGTATGCATTCTCTCCATAAGCCTAGTTGTCTGTGTTGAGTCACATATTATGAACTGAATCTTTGTTATCACACAATACTGTACTTCCCTTCTTTGACCACTGAGCACTCCAAAGACATGGAGACACCATGATCATTCATTCAAAATTCAAGAGATGACATAACACCACATTGTGTCATGTTTTAACATAAATAGGAAAACATGTATGCCTCAACTTGAAGAGTAACCATCATTGATGGGAAGTTTGAAACACTAAAGCAAACTGAAATAATCAATGAAGTTATTTCACATTCCTTTTAAAGGAGAATTCTGGGCAATTTCAAAACGTAGCTCTGTTGTTTGAATATCTGAAGTGCTGTCAGTAGCGAGAATAACTCAAACAATCTTTATTGCCAAAACCGTGTTTACCTCTAGCTCCAATTTACAACCATTACGCATTTACGTGGCAAGTTTTAAAACGTGCTTTGAGCATCTAAACAGGTTTGAAATGTCAATATGTAAAATATTTCCCCACAATCCCTGCTACGTTGGCAGCTTCAAAACCCCTTCTTGACAGATGAGGGATGGTGAATGGAACTCACATGGTTCATCCGACCACCATCTAACAAGGAAGTCTGTAGTCAGCACATCTAAGGGATAATTATGCTCACCAACAATACTTCCACAATTTTATTTACAGGCGACCTATCTGCACACAAGGAGTCAATGGAGATTGACGTGGCAAGGTAGATAATCCCATTTATCTATCCCAAATACTGGGCAGAACTCTGCCAATGTGCGCGGCCTCATGCTGGATGTCCAGGAAAAATCAAAGAAGTCAGGCTTGAACCACTGACTATCCAAGAGATTTAACCAACTACGCCACGCGGACCCTCAATACTGGGATATAATTTAACAATGTATCATTGTTTCCCTTCTGTGCCAGCATCTGACATTGGTGGTGTGTCTTTGCCCACCGACACAACACCAGTTTTCATTCTCTCCTGGACATTTGAATGAAATATCCTTCATCAGCCAATGGATTTGTCTGTCTTGTCTTCCATACGCACAACTGATTCCCCTTAGGCTCATTAGTTTGGTAGTACTCTGTTTCGCACAGTACTTGTTTGTAATTGTATTGTGTGTGTTCTTGTTGTTGTTGTGTTGTTCCTTGGTATTTCTTCTCTCTGACATTGTGAGGCACTCTTTATTTCTCATATTTTATTTTGTAGAGATTCAGTACTTGCATTATTGTTTGTTTTGCCCACCATTTCTGTTACTCGGTCTGTGTTTGTTGGTTTCTGTGTTTTCTAGTGTTTCTCTAATTTCTCTCCTAATATTATTAAAATATCTCCATGGAATTACACACCTGACTTCTGCCCACTACCAACCTACACTGTTACACTTCAGAGAACAGAATCAATACATAAATAAATACATATTCCCTTTTCCGAGGAACATAAACAGCCGTGATTTAATGTTCCACAAATAATGCAACAAATTGTAGATGCAAAGTGTCTGTCATTCAAACATCCTCTTCTAGTGGCAGACCTGCCAGCCTCAATCATTGCCAGTGTGTGCATATCAATGTGTAGAATTGCCCCCCCCCCCAAAAAAAAAGCATTACTGCTACAGCCAACAGGCAGTATGCATGGTTCAGATGGGGAGAAACATTTAATTAGAGAAGAATGGAATGTGTATTTTACTTGCATAGTTAAGAATAATACCATCATCACATTCCAAAATGGATTTATTTCACACCAAGTCTAAAAGATGTTCATGATTTTGCTGGTGCATTGCCTACAAGCTTGTTAGATAATGTTCTGATCAAGGGCTTTTTTAACTCTTAAATGTTAAATTACATTCAAAGTTTCTCCATGGTATCTTTCCTTACCTAAGTCTCCATTAATCGTTTAATTAAGGAGTATTTATAGCCTCAACCAAATTTAATGCATGTCATATCATGATGATGTGTGCCTCAAGTCAACGCCACCTCTTGTGACATCTCCACCACTCTGTGGGTCTTTCCACAACTTCAATAGTTTAGCCATATCTGTTGTCTGTCTTGTAAACAACTAGCTAGCTTGCCCATTCTTTACCACACTCTGCATTGATTGGAGTTATTAATACATTTGTTAAATAAATCAAAAACACAACAGCAAAAAACAATGACAGTTACATAGAGTATTTCCATTTTTCACTTCAATGAAAAATGCTAATCACTACTTGTTGAACTTGTTACTTAAATATACTGATTGGGGGGTCTGCCTGGCGTAGTAGGCTAGGTTGCTACATTGCAGGACAAGCTATGTCATGATAGTCCGTGGTTAGTGCCCGACTATGGGTTCTCCGACTTTCTCTGCACCTCCAGCACGAGGCAGGGCAAATTGGCACTGTGATGCCTGGGATTTGTGATAGAAAAATGATCTACCTTGCCACTTCACTCTCCATCGACTGTGTGTGCAGATCAGATGCCTCTAAATTCAATTGCGGAAGTATAGTTGGTGAGTGTAATCACCCCGTGTATGATCTGACTAAAGGCTTCCATGTTGGATAAGCAGTGTGAAAACAATTGTCCGGGTCATTGACATATGTGACCCGCCACCTTAATTTAGGTGTTCGAAAAAAACACAAGCAACTAATTTCAGTGGACATTTTTTTTTCTCCCAGAAATAGGTTCATCAACATTTAAACTTTAATTTTATATGAAAATAAACCTGTCCTATTTCTGTAGATATGTGAAATAAAAATATCTTCATTTAACAATAGAAACAGAAGTCCCCGCCCAGATATCCCTCTTATTTTTTGCTTTCAATTGTTTGTATGTATATATTATTTGCACCATGAACAGCGGTTCAGTTGAAAACCACAGCCACAGAGAACGGCCATAAAGTAGCATCTGCTCTCAACAACATCACTGCCTTTAATTTAGAGTGAGCTGTGAAAACAGATCACTGGGAAAAAGCAGTTTTGGATTACTTTTTGGAGGATGACAACAGCATTCTGGCATCAGACGATGAGGAACTTGATCTTTTGGCTAACTTTAAGCATGGAATGGTAGAAGACCTTAATGACTCTAACCATCTGCTGGATAATGATTCCAAAGTAGCAGAGATGAACTGTGTTGTTGTAAAAGAAAAAGTCAATCAAGTTTTAGAATCAGTCGGGTGCCCAGTTGAAGCAAACTACATCAAGGAGATGGAGAAAATCATGAAATTTGATTGGCAGTGCTGAGAGTGTTGAAATTCAAGTTGCATCTTGTCTAATAAAACACTTCTCTACGGAATATCTACAGAGTAAGGGCAAACATGGCATATATGACAGAAAGGTAAACAGATCTGATGATACTTATGGTGTTGAACACAGTTAGCATAAGCATGGGCGAGATGACAAAATGTCCAAAAACAGAGTGTTTAAACTAAAAAGAAATGAAGAATCCTTCATCCATTTATATGGGTAAGTTTTATTTTCTTATTAATGTTGTTTCAGTTAGCCCACATTATGTTTTGAACTATGTTAGGAATTTTTAAAATGTTTGGTAAAAGTTGATAGCTGGCTTAGCTACCTACATTAGCTGTTTGGCTACATCTGGTCAGTAAAGTATTAGCGAGCCCTGTTAGCCTGACTGTGGCTTACTGTTGTTTTGTTGATACAGTCGCCTGTTAGTTGTTTAGGAAATGAATGTCTAAACAATGTTGTTGTATTTCTTTTCCAGGATCACCAGAACACGGCTGACATTTCTTCACCGGTCCTACATGCACCTTCCATCATAAAGAGAGCTGACTCAAGCAAACAAGTTATATGCACAAGGATATGCAGTGAGTTCATCAACAACTATGCAGATGACAATATAGTAGTATTATCTGAAAGCCACGCAGGACAAAAAACCCTTGTTGGGAAGCTGTTGCCATCGCATGTGATAAAAGCAGCTGTGTGGCATCTCTAAAAGGTAGCCATGAAGACACTTAGTATGTAAACACATTCACCTTTTTTAATATGCAATTTAGCATAAACATTACGACTACTTCTATTGAATTTAGATTTGTGTGTGTATGTTTTCCAGGACAACGTGCAGTTGTCTTCATTTAGGAGTCTTTGGAGAACATTGCTGCCCCACATCTCAAGCAGAAATCCCAGGTCAGATCATCGCTGGCAGTGCCAGGTCTACCAATCTGCCAGAAGCTGTTAAATCAGCCTCGCTGATGAAGCAAAGCATCATCTTGAGCTTGATTGAGCGGTCTTCCTACCAGAAAGTGGATGCTGATTACACGACCACCTGTAATGCCATGAAGTTGTCTCGGATTCTCTGAACCAGCCAGCAAAGACAATATGTTAGACGTAAGAATGACATGCATTATAGCTCTGAATTTGCTCAACATGTAAAATAGAAACTTTGTACATTTTAAAATGCCTTAATGTATATCTTATTTATAATCCTCTTATCTTTTCCAACAGGTGCACTAGCCTTCTGACTCAATGCCACCTGTTCATATACTGTGACAACGGCAGTGAACAAAACAAAAACACGTTTGTGTTCTGGTTTTGTGCATTGCAGACCATGCACAAGCTCCACCATCGTCTGGACCTTCACTTCCTGATCACAGGCCACACCAAGTTTACCCCTGATTGGTGCTTTGGCCTTGTCAGACAGTACTTCAGGGAGACCATAGTTAACACTTTGTCAGACCATTGCTGGTGTGGTGAAGGACAGCACTGTCACATGAGTCAACATCCCTCAGGTGGTTGGACTGGAGGACAGCACAGTTTTGGTGGAAATCTAGGACTGGCAACATCAACTGACTCCATACTTCAGAACGCTGGCACAGATCAAGCAGGTATGTATCCATTTTTATATTTTCATTTACAGGTGGTTAAATGTAATACTTTGAACATCTTACATTTTTATTTACTGTGTGCTTTCTTCTCTTTTACAGCTTTGATGCTCAGCAGCCTGGGGTTGTTTTTGCCAAGGAGGGCTCAGACTCAGTTGGAGATTTTCAGCTGCTGGGCAACACTACTATTCATCCTCAAAAGGATGATCTGCCAGTACAAGCTCCACATGGACCCGACACAGCCAGGCAAACTTATATTTTTCAGAGGATCCGATGGTTTTGTGACCAAGATGCAGGGTTGCCAGGTCAACCAGAAAATACTAGCCCAATGACTGCTCAAAAACAGCCCAAAATGTCTTAAAACTAGTCCAAATTGTTTACATCGCTACTGAGTCAATAATTCCAATACTTTTTTCCACAATGTACATATAAATGTATATTTTTTTACCCTATTCTATTAATTTCAAAAAATGTATTTTTTCATTCAACAACATGGTTAGCTATCTCTTGCCTTTAATTATCTCCATGTACAGTGAGAGACAAATAAAAATACAAAGATGATCAGGAATGAGTTCGAGGATCAGCAAGAATGAGATTACAGATGAATTGCAACTTGACAGTAACTGAGCTTTTGCTGTTCATCTACACTCACCTAAAGGATTATTAGGAACATTATACTAATACTGTGTTTGACCCCCTTTCACCTTCAGAACTGCCTTAATTCTACATGGCATTGATTCAACAAATTGCTGAAAGCATTCTTTAGCAATGTTGGCCCATATTGATAGGATAGCATCTTGCATTTGATGGAGATTTGTGGGATGCACATCCAGGGCACGAAGCTCCCGTTCCAACACATCCCAGAGATGCTCTATTGGGTTGAAATCTGGTGACTGTGGGGGCCATTTTAGTACAGTCAACTTATTGTCATGTTCAAGAAACCAATTTGAAATGATTCTAGCTTTGTGACATGGTGCATTATCCTGCTGGAAGTAGCCATCAGAGGATGGGTACATGGTGGCCATAAAGGGATGGACATGGTCAGAAACAATGCTCAGGTAGGCTTTGGCATTTAAACGATGCTCAATTGGGACTAAGGGGCCTACAGTGTGCCAAGAAAACATCCCCAAACCTTTACACCAACACCACCATTTGTTGTTGTTTTGTTGTGCTGCTTCTCTGTAGGTCAGGCGCTTCTGCTGCTGTTTCTGGTTCAAAAGTGGCTTGACCTGGGGAATGCGGCACCTGTAGCCCATTTCCTGCACACGCCTGTGCACGGTGGCTCTGGATGTTTGTACTCCAGACTCAGTCCACTGCTTCCGCAGGTCATCCAAGGTCTGGAATCGGTCACCTCTTGTCGTTGTGCAGCGTTTTTTGCCACACTTTTTCCTTTCCACAGACTTCCCACTGAGGTGCCTTGATACAGCACTCTGGGAATAGCCTATTTGTTCAGAAATTTCTTTCTGTCTTACCCTCTTGCTTGAGGTTGTCAATGATGGCCTTCTGGACAGCAGTCAGGTCGGCAGTCTTACCCATGATTGCGATTTTGAGTAATGAAACAGGCTGGGAGATTTTAAAAGCCTCAGGAATCTTTTGCAGGTGTTTAGAGATAATTAGTTGATTCAGAAGATTAGGTTAACAGCTCATTTAGAGACCCTTTTCATGATATGCTAATTCTTTGAGATTAAAATGTTGGGTTTTCATGAGCTGTATGCCAAAATATGTAGTATTAAAACAATAAATGACCTTAAATATTTCAGTTGGTGTGCAATGAATCTAAAATATATTAAAGTTAAATTTTTATCATTACATTATGGAAAACAATGAACTTCATCACAATATGCTAATTTCTTGAGAAGGACCTGTATTAGATTAAACAAATCATTCAAAGGTACAGAGATTACCTGGAAATGCTTCTGGTAGTTTCTGTGCAACAACTAGTGTTGCTTTTGGCTGCCTGTTTTAATTTTAGTTTTAATCTAGTTTATGTATCAAGCAGTTATTTTAGTTTTTATTAGCTTTAGTCACGTTCTTACTCTTTTTAGTCTTGTCAACTTTTAGTCAACTAAAAGTCTGAGCATTTTAGTCTTATTTTTAGACAGCATTTTAGTTGGTGAAAACTGATGACAATTTAGTCTAGTTTTAGTCAATAAAGTCTGTATTTTAACCTCTTTCTGTAATGCTACCTAGTAATATAGACAAAACCAACATTTTATTTTAGCCAAACCCATTTTAAACAAGGTTATCTTATTATATTATTGATTAGACTTAATACATCCATTCCAGACATGGAAGATGCTCTGATATGAATGTACAACATATATATTTTACCAACCAAACATGTGTGATGGTGAAGGGTGGATAGGGAGAGAGAGTGAGACCAAGCAAGCAGTAGATGATTGTTGATTTAATGTAGAATCATCCCAGTAGTGTACATAATAGAGGAATGCATATGAAAATGTAGCGAGTACGCACAACAATGTATATTAGCTGATACTAGGCTAAAATAAATGGTACAGACGCAGAGAGTACGCAAATACTCAACTGATAAACAGGAGGCACAACGAGTATGTCTGTCACTTAAATTGTCACATAGCATATATGCGTAAAGCTTAACATATAGACGTACGCCTGACTCAAGCTCACATAATAACATCTAACACTCTACCACTCAAAAAAATGATATGTTGGACTAACGTAACTGTGTTATGTTGCATTTAAGTAACATTATAAGTTTGGTAACACTGTAATGAATAATATTACTTAAATGTAACATAACACATTTACGTTAGTCCAACATATCATTTTTTTGAGTGTACATACTGAGAAAGAGTACATCTTCCCAGGACAACAGCGACAACACAAAATGACAATAGATCAATGAACAGCACCATTCCTTGTTCACCTAGGCTTAAATAGTGACTGAGGAATGCTGGCTGAGAGTAATTATTAATCAGCATAACCCAGCCACTAGATCAATCCTAATATATATACAGTGTTGGGGTAGTTACTCAAAAAAGTAATTAGTTACTAGTTACTAGTTACTTCTGAAAATTGTAATGAGATTACTTTACTAGTTACTGCATTTGAAAAGTAACTTCACTACTTATTACTTTACTTTCCTGTTTCTTGATTTACCATGTACATGGACAAACAGCATAGCCCTATCATCAATTAACCTGTCAGCATTGTGTTTATTGTATAATGTATAC
>JACXGM010005882.1:0-21213 GCA_016801145.1 Umbra pygmaea
ATGTATGGAATGTTCTCGCATAAATCCGCTAAACGAAATGTACCGGAGCAACGAAATTCAAGTACAAATATAGCCTAATAACAAAACGTGCAGTTCAAACGTAAAAACACCCTAAATAGGTTGGCATAGAACGTAATTTAGGTTTTCAAAATAGTTTCCTGAGAACGTAATTTGGGATAAATTCTGAGATTTACGGTTGCAGGTATCATAGCAGGGTTTTTATGTTTTGATTAAAATGTTAAATCATTTTGTGGATGTTCTCCGTCCTCTCATAATCCATATACATCCCAAACAACACTCTATTCCCTGTGTAGTTCCCTAATTTTGATCATACCCATAAGGTCTCCCCTCTCGTCCTCCTGTAGAGCGTATAGGGAGCAGCATTTAGGACAGATGTTTTCTGAGATGAGAGAGCGGGATGTTCCAAACGTCTGAGTGCTACGATGTCATGACAGGAGTTTAATAACTGCTGTCTGCCGGGGCAATCTAAAGCCCTCCTGCTGTTATTGTTGGACAGGGTCAGAGGGAGAGGGAGGAAGAGAGACAGAGGGAGGGAGAGAAAGAGAGGTAGGGAGTGAACAAGGGAGCTGGAGAAACAAGGAGAGATAGGCTACCTGTGCAGGAGTGATTTCACAAGGCTCAGTTAATAGAGGGAAAGCCAGCTGTCAGAGAGGTGGAAGCCTGGTCTATGAGCAGGGATTAAGAACAGAACATGCGATGGGTTACGATGAAACAGGGACCATCTGTTTCTGAGCTCTGCTCTGCTCTGCCCTGCCCCGGCCGCAGACTGACGCTAACTCACAAGCTAACTCACCTGACCCAACAGGACCTCGCGCCCGGCCAGCCAGACACCAGCCCAGGGGACTTACAGACTTAGCCCCATGTGGAGGTGGCGGTGCCTGACCAAGAGGGAGCCCACTATTCTTTTTTTACTGGACTATTGATATTAGTGAACTCCTAAACTTAATATAGGAAAGGCAAAGGTGAAACTGCATAGATAGGCACATTCATTTTAGAGCTTTCAGTCAATCAACCTTTTGAAAATTGCATATACATTTTAATCATTTCACAGATGCCCCTGGAACAATTTAGGGTATGCTTGCCCAAGGATACAATGACATTTGGCACTGTAACAACTTTCCTACTGCAAGTCCTACTCCCTAACCCCTGAGCCAGCTGACCCCCCTAAAACATGGGAACATGTTAACTGCAGAACAGATAAAACCACACAATTTATTATTCTAAAACGAATAACTTCATGACTTCTAATGACTTCCTAGACTATTCCAGTCATAACAGACTAATTAAGTTATAACAGACTATTCCAGTCATAACAGACTAATTAAGTTATAACAGACTAATTACGTTATAACAGACTAATTAAGTTATAACAGCACTGATTTACTCCTATTGTTTATTGTTTTCTATCTGCACCAAAAAAGTTTAAAGAGATCTGTGAACTTTGAGATTGGAAGCTTTTTGTTTACAGTTTGTTCAGAGTAATTGGGTCATGACTTTGTTTTCTGTAGAAACAAAAGCTTTGGCACACATACAACTGTTTGTAAGGGATCTTTATAATCTCTGCCTCGTTCAAATGCTGGCATGGTGTGGGTTTTGCCAGACATCAACAAATAGGTGTGATTTCTTGCAAGGGAAGCTCAGCTTCCCCTAAAATGTCCAATAATGAAATATCAAATATATACTATTGACTAAAATTGCGTTAGATAACCTTCATCTCGAAGACGAGTTCGTTCAGAATCAGCTACATATAGCGGGTCGACTGACTCGATTTCCTTCTCATACATTTCCGTAGCGTCACAGTGTATTTCCCTGTTGAAGCCTGGCATCCACGGACTTTAATGAGGCTGCTTTGAGCAGTTTGTTTCAGTGCTTCGAAACTAGACAGTCATTGGATAAATGCTGCGATTATGTCCCGCCCACGGATGCTCATCGTCTCTGGGGGTGAATTGAGGAGTGGGCTTGACCTGGACTCCGGGCTTCTGCGTGATGATCGGAGGGTCTGTCAAAAGCCTGCGTCTCCTTTTGATTGACAGGGATTTTGTACTATAAAAAGTTGCCGAAGCTATTTGAGCTAAGTGCTATCGTGGATTTTGCAACTGTAGTCGATAGACAAACTGCTGCACCCTATTTCTTGGTATTTGCTTGGTGAAATTGCTAGCCAATTTTCATCATACATTTCTTACAATTATACACCACATTCCTTATTTCAGTTTAACCTATTTTCTCCTTCGAGTTTTATATCGTTTCATTGCAGATCAACACCTAAGATTGATTGAGTTTGACAATGTCAACAAATGAACATGAAATGGCCACAAGTGTTTGATAAAAACCTTCATCAAACTCTTCCCTACCAACTCTATGATAACACATGGATAACTGGTTTATATTTCTTACATAACTGTTCCTTATGTGATGAATCACCAGACCAGTGATGAATGATGTCCAGGGTCAGATTCTAGTGCCTGAACACCGGTATTTTCTCAATGCCTCACTGGACATGTTGATTCATTACCTCAGAAATTGTGTGTATCACTGACATTTTAAACTTCAGGAGTTTTTCCATAAGCTAAACTGTGTTCCGGATATTTTGGTAAATTATTAAATGAAGGAAAAATCCTAGTGAGATCCTATCAGGTAAAAATAGACTTCCTGGTTTACTCAATACCAATATCTACGTCTGACCAGGTACCTAACATTATTAAAATATAGTCATCAAAGAGACAATTTTCCAGCTTGAGAAAGGTCACACGAATTCCATTGACGTTACATGGCTACAAAATTGAATTGTACAATATAGCTGAACAGTGTGTGTGTACAGTGTGTGTGTTCAGTGTGTATACAGTGTGTGTGTGTGTGTACAGTGTGTGTGTGTGTGTGTGTACAGTGTGTGTGTTCAGTGTGCGTGTATAGTGTGTGTGTACAGTGTGTGTGTACAGTGTGTGTGTAGTGTGTGTGTACAGTGTGTGTGTACAGTGTGTGTGTACAGTGTGTGTGTTCAGTGTGTGTGTTCAGTGTGTGTGTACAGTGTGTGTGTACAGTGTGTGTGTACAGTAAGCCAATCCCTTCACTGTAGTTTCAGTGTCTAGTCCACTGGGTCAAATGAGATAGCGGATTTCTATTCAGGGCTTAACATATCGGTTCACCTAGGCTATACTAGGCGGTTCTAGGTAGGCTTCAACCCAGGCGTGGGGGGTTGGTATGTCTCCACTGCCTTCAGTGGAAAGTGGGCTCTGATGTCTTTTGCAGGAAAAACATTCCAATGACGTTTTTTACGATTTAAGATGGCGTCAGAAGACGCATCCAGAGCAACCTTTGACTGCCGACCGCGAAGCACTGTAGTAAAACAATCACGTAGAGCCAGAAGGGTGCATTTACAAATTGCAAGACGTAGTTGATTTCGAGTCGCTTACATTTTCTTTTTTTGGTTTGCGTTTACTTTTTAAACGTCTCGTGAATTCCAGGCAAAAAGTATTAAATAGGAATCGCAGAGAAAGACTGATCCTGCAATGCCGGCTGCACAGGCAACGCATGCAAAGACGTTCCGCTAATTATTACTTTCCATAATAACTACCTACACCGATGGAACTTTAAATATGGCGCCAGTTGAAACCACACACCAAAACACTAGTGTGAACATCACATCTACGTTTTCACCTAGACCAATCAGCGATTTTGATGAAATGGAACCAGGGATAAGACCGCCCAATGCTGCTGCCGGCACGAGCTTCCAAACGAGGCTGCCAGCCTGCTAAAAAATTGCGAAAAGTTTGAGTTCCAGAATTCAGAGGGTAATGGAGACACATCTATAACCAGGCGGAACGGTGAATTTCACGGATCTACATGGTAATGGAGACACATCTATAACCAGGCGGAACGGTGAATTTCACGGATCTACATGGTAATGGAGACATCTATAACCAGGCGGAACGGTGAATTTCACGGATCTACATGGTAATGGAGACATCTATAACCAGGCGGAACGGTGTATTTCACGGATCTACATGGTAATGGAGACATCTATAACCAGGCGGAACGGTGAATTTCACGGATCTACATGGTAATGGAGACATCTATAACCAGGCAGAACGGTGAATTTCACGGATCTACATGGTAATGGAGACATCTATAACCAGGCAGAACGGTGAATTTCACGGATCTACATGGTAATGGAGACGAGGCATAAGAGAGGGTAAGGAAGTGGGAGGGAAAGAGATAGAAACAGAGATGTTAGCGAAATGGAGAGGAAATTATAGGAAAGTTGTACTGTTCATATCTGATACCCTGAGTCTCCAAATCCACCAGCCCAAGAAATACACACATCAGCAGCTTATTTTTCATAACAATGCCCATTTTGTCCAGTTTTAGTGTGCATCTCAATGCTACCCTAGTCCCTACATAGTACCCTATTTCTGAGGGAATAGGGTGTGATTTGGGATGTACATTGTGTCCACAATTATTAGGCAAATCAGTATTTTGACCATGTAATTATTATTATGCATATGTTCCAACTCCAAGCTGTATAAACTGAAATGCTTATTGGATTTAAGCATTATTAGGCAGCTTCTGGTTCTCAAGCAAACTCAGAAAAGTCAAAAATTGGCAAAAGTATTTCAGAGGGAAGATATTGCGGCGTGATCACAGAACTATCAAATGTTTTGTTGCAATTAGTCAACAGGGTCGCAAGAATGGGCACAGAGCTCCACGGTCTCCAGTAACGGGCACAGAGCTCCACTTTGACTCAGACGTCAGCAAGGTGGAGGTGGGGTACTGGTATGGGCTGGTATTATTAAAGATGAGCTAGTTGGACCTTTTCGGGTTGAAGATGGACTCACTCTACTCCCAAACATACTGCCAGTTTTTAGAAGACACTTTCTTCAAGCAGCGCTACAGGAAAAATTCTGCAACTTTCAAGAAGACAGTGATTTGTATGCAGGACAATGACATGCATCAAAGTACTCCACTGCGCGGCTAGTCAGTAAAGGCATTAAAGATTAAAGAATAATGACATGGCCCGTTCCTTACCTGACCTAAACACTATATGTTTTAAAATATCAGAAATGTTTATTTGTACATTTTGAGTTGTTTGCTTATTATTCTCATTTTAACAGTGAGGTGTTAAATGTTTTTCATTTAGTTGCATAATTATTCTGCACACTAATAGTTTCCCAGCAATTGTGCACACAGATATTCTCCAAAGAAAGCCATGTCCTCACATGTACTTTCTTAACTATCCAGTTTTGAGGTGCATTTACATTTTGGATTGACCAAGAGCACTGTAGTTGTTCAATAATAAAATGAATCCTCCAGAACACAACTTGTCTAATAATTGTGCACACAGTGTAAATACGCAGCCGTCAGTGGACTGAAAGCCAGCTGTTTGTTTGGATCCGAACCCAAGGAGGAATTCTCTGCTTGGTGTTGTCCCTGGAGAGAAGCTTTGTTGCTTTATAGCTACAAGGCATTCTGGGTTGTTGGTCAGCACAGTGCATAAGACATTTATATTTGTACTCAATCTAACTTAAAGTCCCGCCCCCCTTTTGTATCAACATTTTCAATGCCATGTACATATATACACATACTGTAGCTACAGAAGATGTTTCAATCAATTCTAAATGAAATCTGATAGGAAATAAGTCAGACACCATTTTATATTGGCCTAGCTCCTCTGTATCACTGCACACTGCTGTCAGAAATATGGCCGACCAGTACACACACAGAAATGTTCCATCATCTGTTTAGGATCAACATTGTTGTTGGGATTAATATTTCTTGCTTTACTAACAACTCATTCCACTACAACCCAAATGAAAGTAATACTGGTCCAGCCTCTTTGTTTGACGTATCAGAACGTAAGCACCACGCGCCTCACCCAAATCTCTGATGTTACCATGACGTGTGTTATTTAGGCACAGTGCTCAGGGGGACATCTTTGTGCTGACAATCCTAATTGAATTGTTGTTGTGTTGTTGTTGTGCTGGTATCTAACTGAATTGTTGTTGCGTTGTTGTTGTGCTGGATTCTAACTGAATTGTTGTTGTGTTGTTGTTGTGCTGGTATCTCACTGAATTGTTGTTGTGTTGTTGTTGGAATGGTATCTATGAAGTGATCCTTGAATCCGAACAGAGCCAACATTGTTTGATGTGGGGAAAGATTACCTGCTGCCATAATTCAGATTATATATTTACAATATAGCAGAATTGTTACTAAAAAAGAGCAGCATGTTTTTTAATAAAATGATGGTGTTGGAGCAAAAACTATCCTTCAAAGCAAGAAATACTGGTTTCTAAGTTTATGGTTCTAAAAAAGCCTTCAGAATCTTCCAATTTAAAATGTCACTTGACATTACCTCAACAAAAACAATATATCGTTCATTACAATGAAGGTGAGTTCATTATAGTCCAAATAACACCTTCTGTAGCAATCTAAGATATAGCACACAGTACTATGATGACAACAACCATCAAATATAACAACAGCAGCTTCCTGTCCATCTTGAGGAGGTAATTATTTTCCTGACTTGCTTCATAGACTGTACATAGATCTGTTCATGTCTCTTAAACTTGTCTGTCAGTAATCTTGCCTTATCCAAAATTAGCACGATTTCAGTTCCAAAAGAAATTCTTTGGCAGATCAGATTGGCACCCAGACTAACAGGAAATCATGAAGGCTGAACTGGTTCCCCTTCTGCAAAATTTCTATTTAATTTCACGAGTTATTACTGTTCCAACTCAAGAATAACTTAACTTTGTGAGTTGAAACAACACTATTCCTAACATTGGGTTTACTCACATTTATAAGGCAGCAATTGAACTTACATTTTTTTTACAGTGTACAGAGTCGTAGATGTACAGTGCTTTGCAAAAGTATTCAGCCCCCTTGAACATTCCGACCTTTTGCCACATTTCAGGCTTCAAACATAAAGATATAAAACTGTAATTTTTTGTGAAGAAGCAACAACAAGTGGGACACAATCATGAAGTGGAACGAAAATTATTAGATATTTCAAACTTTTTTAACAAATAAAAAACTGACAAATTGAGCGAGCAAAATTATTCAGCCCCTTTACTTTCAGTGCAGCAAACTCTCTCCAGAAGTTCAGTGAGGATCTCTGAATGATCCGATGTTGACCTAAATGACTAATGATGATAAAATGAATCCACCTGTGTGTAATCAAGTCTCCGTATAAATGCACCTGCTCTGTGATAGTGTCAGAGGTCCGTTGAAAGCACAGAGAGCATCATGAAGAACAAGGAACACACCAGGCAGGTCCGAGATACTGTTGTGGAGAAGTTTAAAGCCGGATTTGGATACAGAAAAGATTTCCCAAGCTTTAAACATCCCAAGGAGCACTGTGCAAGCGATAATATTGAAATGGAAGGAGTATCAGACCACTGCAAATCTACCAAGACCCGGCCGTCCCTCTAAACTTTAAGCTTATACAAGGAGAAGACTGATTAGAGATGCAGCCAAGAGGCCCATGATATCTATAAAAAGTGTCGTTTAAAGTTTGCCACAAGCCACCTGGGAGACACCCCAAACATGTGGAAGAAGGTGCTCTGGTCAGATGAAACCAAAATCTAACTTTTTGGCAACAATGCAAAACATTATGTTTGGCGTAGAGCAACACATCTCATCACCCTGAACACACCATCCCCACTGTCAAACATGGTGGGGGCAGCATCATGGTTTGGGCCTGCTTTTCTTCAGCAGGGACAGGGAAGATGGCTAAAATTGATGGGAAGATGGATGGAGCCAAATACAGGACCATTCTGGAAGATGGAGTCTGCAAAAGACCTGAGACTGGGACGGAGATTTGTCTTCCACAAGACAATGATCCAAAACATAAGGCAAAATCTACAATGAAATGGTTCACAAATAAACATATCCAGGTGTTAGAATGGCCAAGTCAAAGTCCAGACCTGAATCCAATCCAGAATCTGTGGAAAGAACTGAAAACTGCTTTTCACAAAAGCTCTCCATCCATCAGTTTTTGATTTGTTAAAAAGGTTTGAAATATCCAATAAATTTCGTTCCACTTCATGATTGTGTCCCACTTGTTGTTGATTCTTCACAAAAAAATTACAGTTTAATATCTTTATGTTTGAAGCCTGAAATGTGGCAAAAGGTCGAAATATTCAAGGGGGCAGAATACTTTCACAAGGCACTGTAATTGCATGACTCCAGCAGTAACAGAAAATGTGCAAAACACAGTGTATAATAAAAACAATATAATACTTAATAAAATTAATAATAATAAAAAGATAATTAAGGCATGATATATACAGGACAGTATGATCAACTTTGACTGTTTGTCTTGGCTGTAAGCTGTGTCTAGAGGACCCTTATAGTTCAGTTACATTAGCTCATTTACACCTCAGCTTTCACATGCTACTGTATCATGCTATCATCCAGTGCTCAGATCTCCTCCGGGTGTGGATGCCAGGCTGGGTCCTGTCAGCTAAATATAGGAGACTTTGAGGGTGTGGGGGTAACTAAACCACCACCTGCATTTAGAAGATGGTCCGATACATGGCTGACTCTTTCTGACCTCTGACCTCTTGTTAGGGAATCCTGATACAGACAGAAGGGTCATCAAGTCAAAATGGCCATCACAACATTCCCTGGGTAAATTTGACCTGCGGCTATAATCAGTTTTCAGTGCATTTACTTGATGATAGTTGTGTACTTAAATATTTTCTTATTCATGGTGGGGAAACTTAATTTTAATATCTTTCAGTAAATATACAGTTTTTAAATGTCTGAATCCGGAATGTCTGTTACCCCTTTTCGACCAAAGAAATAACTGGAAAAGTTTGGTTCCGGTGCCTATTTTAAAACCAGTTCTTTGTGTTTCGACAGCCAAAGAACCGGCTCTCGGCCAGGAAAACTGGTTCCAGAGCGATACCGACTCTTTGCTGGTCTAGAACCGTTCTTTTACCACGTCGTGCTTACGTCAGGGGCTGGGGGCAGGGTTATTGTGACCAACAACACGGCGGAAAGGTTGTGACCGCCATTGTTTAAAATTAGAAAGATAGTACAAAGATTGAAGAAAGATTCTTCTGATTGATGAATGTAGGATCGCAAAGCCAGGAGAAACATTTGTAGAAAGACGATGTAGTCCGCCATTGTAGTTGCTATGCTTGAAGTTGGCACTAGCGTTTCTGGAAAAGCTAAGACATATGGCGACGTACACAGTGACGTAACAACATCATTCTCTGGGCTCTCTACTATGTGAAAAAAACAAACAGGTTCTGAGAATTGAACCAACTGTCAACCAGCACCAGTTCAAAACCAGAGCCAGCTTTGGTCAAAACGAGGTATGTGAGGCTTTTTTATCTTTTAATTTGTGACTGTCTTCTCAGCTAACAGTTTCAGGGGTAACAAAGTAATTGTACCCTGTGATGTTAGCTTCCTTTTGCTGATATGAAAGATTATGGGATCAATTTATGTAAGTTGGAACCAGCTCCCAGAGGAAATCAGATGTGCTCCAACAGTAGTCACCTTTAAATCCAGACTCAAAACACATCTGTTTAGCTACGCTTTTACTGAATTAACTCTGTGCTAATCCGAATTGATTGCACTATATTTTATATGTTCGTTCAATCTGTTTTATTTCTTAAACTGTACTATTTTTCTAACTGTTTTTCACTTTTATTTTAAATGCTTTAATTTTATCTGTTTTAAATTTTTGTGTTTTCCTGTTTATGTAAAGCACATTCAATTGCCATTGTGTATGAAATGTGCTATATAAATAAACTTGCCTTGCCTAAGTTGACAAAAAAGTGTTATCCAGTAAATTAGGCCTATACCATACCTATGGTGCATTTAAAATATTGTTTATAAAATTTAACAACAGCATTATTTGTTTGTATGCCAGTTTTTATAAGCAGTGCCAGAAGCAGTCAAAAATTCTTTACTGTCGACATCAAGTCCCACCGGAAATGCTTCTTATGTATGGTATTCTAATATAGCCACAGGTAGGACACCTGGGAAAAACAAATGAGATGTGGCCACACACCACAGTTAAATTTCATCTATCATTTTCAATTTCACAAAAAACACAACCATATCAAAACACTCATACTAAAATGGCTCCTCTATGCAAAACAATACTCCTAATATTAATAATGGATATCTTCTTATCTCCCTATAGAACTGTTGTTTTGTTATGGGTTGTCCCCTGGTTTGCTCTGTTAAAATATACTTTTTTATATATTATATTTACCACCAGAATATGTCACAACCAGGTGTCACACTCTGGTGAAAGGATGAGTGGTGATGGACACTTTGATGTGGGACTTTGCACTATTCCAGTCTAAGGCTCCAGGCAGGAGTCATTCTGGAGTATCAGGACCCAAGCCTGTAAGTGTGAGTTATTGTTTTCTGATTAAGTTGTCCTGTTTATGCTCAAAATGTTTCTACTTTTCAACAGGTTTGTCAACATCATGTGACATGACTACATTGTTGCTCCCCCCGCTTAGGCCTGTGTGGGTTGATGTCGCCACGACGACAGGACTTCTCGATCCGTAGTGGGAGGTGCTTGTGAATGTTCCAGAACCATCCTGTTCAGGAGTGGGTTAAACTGGGGCTTTTGGATTGGCGGAGCATACGCTTGAGTGGGTTGAAGTTGGAACTGAGTCAGGTTGAGGCTTGTTGAAATATCTGTGAAAATTGTATGAACAAAACGGTGGGGAAACATACAAATGTGATATAATAGCCAGATGTTGTTGTTTTTTGTTAGGTACAGCAACAAAAAAGAACAAAACAAACACACGTAAGAGTAGAGGTGTTAACACAGTGTGTCATGGCCAAAATCATACCTTGGCGTAATTGCAATCATGCCCACCTAATAATCCCCCTCATTTAATACTTCTGAGATACACTCACCTGTGGAGAGCATTCTGGCACAAAATGGCTGCCGTGCATCATTGAAGTGAATGGAATTGTGTGAAACTGTATGGAAGTGGGTGCTACACATCGGTGGAGGAGGAGGTGGCTGCCCCCCAGTAATGTAAAGTGCTTTGGGTCATTGAAAAGCACCTTATTTATCCTATGAATCATTTTTATGTTCATACATTCTTTTTTCATTATCTTTATCTTTCTTTCTCTAATACCGGTAGTTTTCTGAAGCTCCTGTATGAGGATGAAGTAGTCTAATGATCTATGTGACAACTATAACAGAACTGTGTTTAATCTGAACTCTGTGTCATGCCTCTTTACAAGGTGGTGTTCATAGAAGCAGAGCCAGTAATCTGACTCGTGTGAAAGAGGCTGACCCAATCAGTGGTGCACACCATAGACCTCGTTTCCTAGGCTGAAGCCCAAATACCAACCTATTCTCTGTTTAGTGCACTACTTCGGCATGACGTGATAGTATTTGGGACGAAGTATGTGACTTTAAAGATTTCATGTGATGAGGCCGGCTGCATTTACATGACCTTTTTACACATAACAACATTCCTTCATTGTCTCCCTCCTCTCTCTGACGCTCTTACACACTTACACACGAGGCCTCTGTGGATACAAACGTAGAAAGACACAAGCTTACACGTGCATGCCCCCAGACTCTGCTACCACACACACACAGCCCACACCCCATCCTCTCATGTGAACGACTCGTCGAGTGCATTCCACATTCCTGATGTTCCTAAGCTGCTCAACTTTTTAAGCACATGACAGGGATAAAGTTCATATTTAGTGTTATGCAAGCTGAGGTATCAGGCATAAAGGAAACGCCTCAACCTATCCAGTAATTGTGCAAGTAAAAATGGAGTGTGTCTTTGTGTCCAAAAGCAGTCACAAACTATTTTCCATTTTCCCCTGAAAAGTGGAAGGATCGAGTTATTGTCAGCCCGGCTTAGGATTTATGTTATGTAACAACATTTCAGAAGGAGAATCACTTAACCTTTGTCTTTTTTTCAGTTAGAAACATAGTTATCCTAAAGCTGGGGATGATTAGGTTGCCTTGATGGTATTAATGTCCCATCTGAAAGACGGCACCCTATGCAGGTTAGGTGTCCCCATCACTACCCTGGGTCATTGGGAATGATCTTTAGACCAGAGGGAAGACTGCCTCTTACTGGCCCTCCAACACCACTTCCATCAGCATTGGTCTCCCATCCAGGGACTAACCAGGTTTGAACCTGCTCAGCTTTAGAAGCAAACCAGCAGTGTAATACAGAGCGCTATGCTGCTGGCATTATTAAGCATTCTGCACTCTGCGCTGTAGCAACAGTTCAGAACTTTCTCCATTTACAGAACATTTGTCTTAACAGTTCAGAACTTTCTCCATTTACAGAACATTTGTCTTACTGTGGACTGATGAACCCATTCTACAATTTTTTATGTCTGTTCTTCAGAGTGTGACATTAATACACTCAAAAAAATGATATGTTGGACTAACGTAACTGTGTTATGTCAACCGGTCCCACATAACTGGGTTATGTTGCATTTAAGTAATATTATGTATTTCGGTGTTACCGACATAAGAATGTTACTTAGCAGTTGCTGTTGTAAAATACCCTGGAAATCCAGAGTTCTCGTGAGATAACTGGCATTCAGTAATGATGCTCATTATGTCTTTGTAGTCGAGCTGCACCAATCACATCGGTGTAACTGATATAGGCGGGCCAGAAGCGAGCTAAACAGATGATGTCAACGCTGCTACGTCAAAGTCATTAGTAAACATTGCAAGATGGCTACGGATGAACACCTGCTACAATAAATGACATAGACTTTATCTAAGAGAGGAACAGAAGACGGGGCGCAAATCATTCCTTTACAAGAAGGGTGTTTTTGCTGTTTTGCTGACCGGATATGGCAAGAGTTTAATCTACCATATAGCTCCACTAGTAGCTAAGTGTACGGGGCGTATTGTTGTGATTGGTTGTAGCGTTATCCAATTGCGTACAGTGAGATTTTTCAACTGCATGCTTTGTGCCGCCCGTCGAGTTGGTCCATTTTCATTACTCAAGGCCAGACCCTTAATCTTTCGGATTTGGTATTTATATAAAGTCTGTCCCAAAGAAGCAGCTGTCATCGAACCACTCTGAGCCGAAACTACATCTGGGTGAGAGGATGGTCCAGCAGGAACCATGGTGACTGGCATCCAATCACAATGAAGACCTTGTATTACGTCATTAGAAAAGAAGAGGACCACCTACATTTGGTTAGCAAGTGTGCAGCAACTCTGATAGCTACACTATAAAAACAAAAGGTTCTAAAAAGCACTAAAAGTGCTTCATGGCTTGTTATCATAGGGGAACCACTTTAAGTGCTATATAGCACCTATCTTTAAAAATGGTGCTATGTAGAACCATAAGAGGTTCAATATAACACCTTAACCACCCCAAAGAACCGCTGAAGAACCAAACTGGGCTTCACAGGTTCTTTAAATGGTTATGGTGCTATATAGCACCACTACTTCTTCAGCGGTTCTTTAGCGGTTCTTCAGCGGTTCTTTGAGGTGCTTAAGGTGCTATAGGGCAACTATTATGGTTCTACATTGCACCTTTTTAAAGATAGGTGCTATATAGAACTTAAAGTGGTTCCCCTATGATTACAAGCCATGAACCACTTTTAGTGCTATTTAGAACCTTTTGTTTTTAGTGAAATGTAGTGAATGCAATAATACCAGACATGGCATTTGCTTTTGTTATTGCTGATTTGATGTTATGGCTGATTAATTTGGCGTTATTGCTGATCAATTTGTATTAAACTTCCCTGAAGTTATTCACTGAAGTATTTCATCATACGCCAACCCAAGGTTTTTCTAACATTTAATAACCTTTTATAGATTATACATCACCATGTATTAAGTGTATATTAGAACAAGACAACAGTGAACATCTTTCCATCACAGATATAGCTAATGATTTCTTTGTTTATTAGTTTAAGGCCCCTCCCTTTTATCTGATTAGTAATTAAGTCCTGCATTTACTCCACTTAAACATTTGCGATCTGATTTTAGTTTGCATCGCCAGTGGTAAGTCTTGCTTATTGATCTGCATGAATGACTGAAAATCCTCTTGCTATGGGAGATTCCAAGTCACGGTTCAGCTCACGTAGCACTGCGTTCGTGGTTTGACTGGTCGAGTCTGTTTTCTGAAGATGGCGCCTGGCTGTATACATGAACAGTAATGTCTTTTAAACTATCTTTTTAATAAACTGTCTATACTATGGATTTAATGGCCATGCTGATTTTTTTTTTACTGCACACAGTTCAGGTCTTGATTTCAATTTAAATAATATATAGAATGACACCCTTTGGATAACGAACATGAATGCTTAGAGCAATAATCTGCTACACATGTTAGGTTTTCCAGTCTGTGCCCCTGTCGAAAGCACTGGCTTAGATCTGGAGTTGATCCCCGGGGCGCTGTAAATGGCTGCCCACTGCTCCCTTGAGGGATGGGTTAAATGCAGAGAAGGAATTTCGCTACATGTATGTGTATGTGACAAATAAAGTACCTTTACCTTTACATTGGCTCAAGCACTGGGATTAAAGTCAAAGTGGTTTCCTCTTACGTCAAACAACAGGTATCTGTAGGCACACACCACCTCTGCACTGCTTCCGTCCTCTCAACGGAAAGATGAATCATTTTGTCCTCTTAATAAGACTCAAGTGTTCTTCCTGACAGCTTTCAATCATTCGCCTAGTGATAAAGTCAGCCCTGCAACTTCGCTAAACTGCATTAATGCACCACCTATTCAGATTAAATGTTTTGTAATAAAATGAAAACAATATTTGGTGGCCCTCCCATTAAAGGGACCTACTGGGATCTACTCTCACACATGATTTGTCTTTTTCCCCTCGTTGTTTGCCATTGTTACTGTAAACATTTCAATCACCAGTTCTTCCTCAAGATTTACTTGCCCACTGAAATATCCTGTCATGAATGGTGAAAGCACGTAATTATCTTAAGTGCTGCAACACCTGGCAACAGACCTGCTGTCTTGATTCACAGGTTTAATAAATGAGTAGCTAACTGATCTTGAAACAGTAATGATTTATTTTTGAGAAATCCAACAATGAAATGGTGTTTAAAACCTAAGGTATAAACGTACACATAATTATCGTTACTAATGCTGAGTTTCATAATTATCCTGTGTGAATGTTATAAACGGAGCTATCTGTTAAAACCAAATGCTGGATTTTACTGTGGAAAGTTTCATTGACAGAATCGTAGCTGTTGTTTTACGCTTTTACATTTTGAGTGTAGGTGAAAAGGAATAAGGTCTGTGAGGAATATTCTGATAAGAGCCACCATGTCCTTGGTCACAACATTGAGGATTGACAGAAGAAAACTAACTGATTGACATCCTCAAAGTTGCCTGGTTGAGATCATCTGGGGCGTTGTGTGCTCATAATGACTGAGTAGCTTTGGGGTCTTGGTTTATTTTATGACAAGCATGTTCCATCAGGCACTTGAAAAGTCAAATGTGCAGCTGGGACTAACACAGTGTGTGACAGTGGGCGACCGGACTTTACAGGTCGGCTGTTTCCTTGACTCATGCTTGCCTGGCTAATAATAGCTTGCTTCCCAACGGTGACGGAGAAAACATCAGGCATCTGGTGTTTTGCGCGTTTGTCACCCTTCATTTCTGACAGCACACAGTGCTGATTAAGGGTTCACACTGAGACGATGAGGGACTTTTCCATTAAATCAACTCAGATGTTGTTTTCCATCAAGGCCAGTCAAGCCACTGCATGATACTATCAAGCCCTCTTATGATCTTTTGCCTGGTCGCAGGTTAGCTGTCACCATTTAATTGACAGGGCCAAGTTTTTCATTTTCTATCCAGATGTTGTTGTTTTTTCAGACAGTTAGCAGACACTCATCCAGAGCAACTTACATTAACTACAGGGACATCCCACTGGATCAACTTAGGGTAAAGTATCTTGCTCAAGGAAACAGTGACATTTGGCACAGCCGGGACTCGGACCAGCAACTACAAGCCTGACACTAACCACTGAGCCATCTGAGGTTTTCTAAACAATAAATATACATACATACTTAGAAAACTAGAGTGAGAAGAATCCCACGGTACAGAGATAATGGTGTTAAAACCTATACAGCCAGGTCAGAGAGTTAAGGACAGTCTTAAGGACAGTCCATAGGTTTATTCACTACTGATCATCACTGAGGAGATGCAAGTCAGCGAATCACATGGTCATGTGCCAAATACTTCCTGGTTCCAATTTGGTGTGATGGATCTTAATATTACATTTTTAATTTTATTCCCTGCTTGAAAAGAGCATGTTGTCTGCAATAATAATAAGGTGTGTTTGATTTACATGGTAGACCAGTACAAAAATGATATTAAATGGATGCACTAATGTCTGATAAATTAGAAAAGATAAATGCATAAATCAAGTATGTAAACAGATGGCTTGCAGAAAACGGTGTCTAATATTTCATGACATTATGCTGAGGAACATAAAGTTCCTCTGAACAGGGGTCACAGCTGACTCTGTCACCATCTCTCCATGGCCTAAACCCACCCTGGCCGAAACGTCAGTAACTGTGTGTGAGCGTGGCAGTAAAGGTGACCCAGACCTTCCTCTGGCACTGAATGGAAATTCACCACAGGAGGTTTCCATGGTGATTCCCGCCCTGCCGCATGCTCTCCTGGTTTTCACAGAAGCTGATTGGTCAAGCTGATGCACTTAGCAACCAGATCCCCACTTAGCCTGAATCCAGCCTGTCCTTTTGCATTCAACAGCATGTCAAAGTTCAAGTGTATCCTGATTATAGGCCTCTAACCATTCTACATCGTGCAATTCTGTTTGCTAACAGGTTAAAACGATAACTAGGCCTAACTCATTGATAATGTCAACCTCAACAGTTCTCCATTCCCAGACCAATCAAACATCCTAGTGTTCTGTACTCTACTGCTGGTTTGCCTTTGAAACTAAGCAGGTTTGGGCTTGATTGGGAGTCCAAATGCTGCTAGAAGTGGTAGTAGAGGACCAGTAGGGGGCAATGCTCCCTCTGTTCTAGATATTAAATCCAAGCCCCCCAGGGCAGTGAAAGGGACATCTGCCCTCTGTAGGGTTTCTTTCGGATGGGACGTTAAATGGGTGTCTTGAATCTATGGTCACTAAAGATCGCATGGTACTTATCGTGATTATCCCCAGCTTTGAATTGGCTCATTTATCCCATCTCCTCCCTTGTAACTATTCCCCAGATCTTTGCTGTAAATGACAATACTATTGTGCTCAGTCGACTTGCCTGGTAAAATAATGGTAAATAAATTATAAAATTAGATAATGGAAATCAACATTGCTCGGTTAAAATAGCGGTATGCTGGTTACCAGGTTACCATGATGAGGTGACCGTTTGGGCAATGCAACAACTACACGGGATTTAATGTTTCAGTACAATCATCCTCTGGGTTTTCCATTGTTTTCCTCATGATGCTTGGGTGCGGTCTTATTCTAAGCATTAGTAATAGTCAGTGATGTAGCCTGAAGAATTTTGAACTTCCTCAGTCACTAAAGGACTGAATGGAAACATAAATGAGAAGGAAACATATCTGAGAATATTTGTGGTTGATGAAATAAAACATCCCTTAAAAGCATTTGCCTCCGCACTCTAGATGAACAATGGCAGTTGTTTCATATTCAAGTTTTACCGAAAAGAACACATTTTCCTGAAAAAACAACAACCACACATTTTCCTGAAGTTTCAACCCCAGGAAACTGCAGCGGTAGCCAGGGAAAGAGAGAGGGCAAGAGAGCGAGAGATAGAGACAGAGAAATAGCCAAGACACTTGATCCTCACTGCAAAACTTTTTGGTTCCAGATACGAGATTTCCACCACAGATCATTTAATGATTAGAAGGTTATAAAAACATTCTAAAAAATCTAAAGATTACAAACCCCTACAAAGGTGTTCCGTTAATTGTATTCCACATAACAATAGAATGACCTGTTGACGCATGTCATTTATTTCCATCTTCGTGACACTTGTATGTACACACAATGTTTAAATGGTAAATGGACTGCATTTATATAGCGCATTTTTCTGACCAACAATGGTCACCAAAGTGCTTTACATTGCCTTACACTCACCCATTCATTCACACATTTATACACTGACGGCGGTGTCAGCCATGCAAGGCGCCAGCCAGTACGTCGGGAGCAATTGGGGTTAGGTGTTTTGCTCATGGACACCTCGACACTTGGTCAGGAGGACCCGGGGATCAAACCACCAACCTTCCGGTTGCTAGACAACCTACTTGACCCACTGAGCCACTGCCGCCCCAACATTAAAGTCCAGGACACAGATTCTTTAGTCAACTATTCCAAATCTCTGGACCAGTAGGTTGGTTCCAGGGGGTCTGGTTGTGTTCAATATCAGTGTAATCTACCTAGCACCCTGAGCCTGTCTCATTACATCCATGTCAACATTAATGCCAGTCTAGTAGAGTACTAATTGCTGCAAGAATCAATTCAAGCTCTACACGGCACAGTCTGAGTTTGCCGTGGCCCAGACCCAGAACACAGACGGGCCAACGGCAGGAACGCTGAGCATTGGGGTCTCAGTCACTGGCTCTGTTTCCGTACTCCTTTAGCTGAAGTTGACCCCAATAAGGGCAGCCTCTGGGGGCTATGTTGTTGGCTATCCACCCTGTTGGAAGATATTTGCACGGGTTTCGCTCTAACTGGTTATTGCAGAACAAAGCACGGGCAGGCAGGTTGGCAGTTCTGACCTACTGAGCCATGTTCTGGAACAAAAACACTTTACTCCTGCTGCAGGGTTGGGCCTGGTTAGTCCCTGGATGGGAGACCAGTGCTGCTGGAATTGGTGTTGGAAGGTCAGTAGGGGGCACTCTTCCCTATGGTCTAAAGATCAATCCCAATGCCCCAGGGCAGTGATGGGGACATCTGCCCTGCGTAGGGTGCCGTCTTTCGGATGGGACATTAAAAGGGTGTCCTGACTCTCTGTGGTCATTAAAAATCTGATGGCACTTATCGTAAGAGTAGGGGTGTTAACCCTGGTGTCATGGCCAAATTCCCAACCAGGCCTCACTTCAATCATGGCAAGCTAATAATCCCCCTCCTTCCTAATTGGCATAAACTACTCACCTCTCCACCTGATAGCTGATGTGTGGTGAGCGTTCTGGCACAAAATGGCTGCCGTGCATCACCTAAGTGGGTGCTACACATTGGTGGTGGATGAGGTGGGCTTTCCCCTTCACTGTGTAAAGCGCTTTGGATTTTGGAAAAGAGCTATATAAATTGAAATTATTATTGTAATATACATGCTGAAAATAATGAAACTCCAGAACTCCTCCAGAAACCGCTGAATATGCAGTAGACCATTTATGATACATGATCTTCAAAAAACATTTTTGTTATCTGGGTTAAGATATAAACTTGAGATTTCTGCTGTGCATTTCATACTGTAATTCCATTGACCATGGATGTAAAGTGTGCTTAAAGTGATACTACTATATATAAGGCTGTGATAGTCAAGGTAGAAATGAAGAGAACGAAGCAGGAGAATGAAAACGGTCTTTTAATACTTGAACCTGAACTCACAATAATAATACATGGAACGCAGGCCTATACATTTGACTTTGTCTGACATACACAGGCACTTGCCTGAAATAAATAAAAGACGGCAGAGAAAAATGCAGACTGGCTGGAATAAACGTTTCAAAGTATAACAGACTGGATAAAGCATCTGGTTTTCAGCTTACATAGAAACAGCAATATATCGCTGCGACCGTAACATGGTACATAATGAAAACATACACGTATACAAAGAAGCACACACATGGAGAAAGACAATGATTATATAGGGAGTGTAATGAGACAACATGAAACCAGTGATATTAATGATGAATAATATGAGACAGGTGTGTGGTCAGAGATATGATTAGAGGGGTACCCGATGAGCAAATAGAATACAATGTCCAAATCTTCCAGAGCCTGAGAACATGGAACGGTCAATCAGGCAGAGGGAACTGTTACAAAGGAACTTCTGACATACAGTATCTGCCTAAAAGCCTAAACCCAATCCTAACTTAACCATTCATTGCCTAACCTAACCTTGACACTTAACTGAACCTGTGTTAAATGTCAACTTCAGTGGCGTGTACAAATACTGTAACATCACAACCTAAAAACATCAACTGTACAAAAGTGACCCATGAATGTTGGAGAAGTGCTGTTTAACTGTTATATTTTTCCTAATGAAGTTTCTATTGGCATTGCATAAGAGATTGCTGACAATACATACAAGCTACAGTATTACAGGGAATAAAACATTTTGTTTTTAAGTTGGTCTGTTCTTCTTTTCACAACAAACACCTTCAATTACTACACATCGTCTCCATGGAGCTTAGTGTTTTGGTAGCCCATTCAGCTTCGGAACATAACATTCTATTCTCATTGAACATTGTGAAATGTGACTGTGAACTCATCATATTGTCAGGGATGTGGTGGTTCACTATCAGCCACAGAACCTAAACGTTATATCCTCTGTGGTAATAGAAAACACTTTTGAACATTACTGTAAATGTCCATAAATTATCATCATGGAACATTCCAGTCACGGCAGACATCTGTGATCTACTACGCAGAAACAACAGAACATCCTTATTTTGATGACAAAAGAAAAAATAGAAATGTTCCTTCATAGCCCTGCTGAAAATCTCAAAATAATATTTTCTTCCTCATTCACTATTTCCCCAAAATATAAAAGCATTATTTCCGAGTATGTTGGGCTGTGTCGGGGTGAGTGAAGGGTATATTCCCATGACTGGGACGCACCCAACTGTATCAGTGACTCACGGAGGAAGCCAGCCATTCTGAGATTCTGTTTATTCTTTGTGTCATTGGTCATTATTCGCATGCTGTAGGTTCAGCATCTTACTGAGTCATTTATCTGACCTCACCTGTGCGCAGATGTGAGCCGCGCAGCTTTGGTTACGAACGAGCTCTGCGTTTCTACACTCATGGTGCGATAAGGCTCTTAGACAAGGATCTGGCCTCCAGAAATAACCAGGACTTATCCTCTCCCCTCATTGCCTTGACTGAGCCAGGAGAGAAGACAGAGGCTGGAGCAACCTGATGAGGTCTTCACAAGGAGGGGAGCCGTTGGCATGATACAGAGGAAGAGCGGGGAAATATGCAGACTGGAAAACTTTATAGATGGAGGAATTAATGGAGTCACAGAC
>JACXGM010005882.1:21313-34180 GCA_016801145.1 Umbra pygmaea
AGAGAGAGAGAGAGAGAGAGAGAGAGAGAGAGAGAGAGAGAGAGAGAGAGAGAGAGAGAGAGAGAGAGAGAGAGAGAGAGAGAGAGAGAGAGAGAGAGAGAGAGAGAAAGAGAGAGAGAGAGAGAGAGAGAGAGAGAGAGAGAGAGAGAGAGAGAGAGAGAGAGAGAGAGAGAGAGAGAGAGAGAGAGAGAGAGAGAGAAAGAGAGAGAGACAGAGAGAGAACAAACTTCCCTTTCAGCTAAAGCAATGGGTGGAGTACTGGTAGCTCCTGACTCATGTTACATTCTGTTTTGGAAAGCAGTTACATATCAGAGCATTGACTGAAAGGTCACTAGTTGATAGCCTATGTACATATTATATATTGAAACTTGCTAACGTTACATAATGATTGTTTATATTTCGTGTCTGTGTAACATACTTACAATATATTATTATATTAAAGAGACTTTACAGAACACACGTGTTATTACAAGGTAGAGCTATGATAGAGAGCAAGATAACATAGACAGACCATAACCTCAGAACATGGCACATTGCATACTGTCTAATTTGAGAGCTGTGTCTATGTTTTACTTCCAGGCTCAGTGTTTAAGAAATATTCCATGATCTGCCTGGATGTGTTTTAACAGGAGAACCAGTTCTGATGTGTCCACACCACATATCTTTCGGTAATGTAGTGGGAAAAATGTATGTTAATATAATTACTATTATATATTAGATTTATATTCAGTACATATATGCCTATAAATACATCCCCTATGGGTACCATCCAGTAGGAGAGGTTCAGAATAGGAATGCGTCTCTAAGCAGATCTAGTCTAACAAGGGTTTTATTATCCATTAGCCTGATGAACAAGAAGGGTTTAGATGTGAACGTAACCTACAGGTAAGACAGTGTGGTTTCAAGTTCCCTTTAAGCCCCCTAAACTGCAATCTCACCTCCAAGGCCATAGATATATACCAGGGGTAGAAAAGGTGAAGCTTCACGTCCGGCATAACTTATTTCCAGGCTGTCTTACTTCAGTCATCATGGCCAATCTTTCCTTTTTGCATGCATTCTTAACCTTAAAGTACCCTGAGCAAACTTATCTTTTATACTTGTAATGTAATTGTAAACTGTCTTTATCTATTAAATTAATTTATACTTTCATTCTTTGTCTCCTGTGAAAAATATTAAAATCTTGTTAAATTTAGATCCTCCACGGCCAATCAAATCGTCTCTTTTGAGTTCAGAATCTGAACTGTGCTGCGTGTGTAAAAGCAGCCAAACAGCTGCCCTGGGTCGCATGCAAATCAAGCTGAACTCATGGAAAAGAGCACATCCTGATTCCTGACCACACTTTACATGCAGTGCTTTTTGCACTCCCTCCTGAGAGTATCGTCTATCCAAGATCACATTCGGGAAGTAAGGAGAAGGGAATTAGCTGTGTTCTAGTAAAACTGCAGCCCAAAGCATGGTTGAACTGAGGTTGCAGACGTCGAAATCCCCAATTCACCCTGGCGCTTCCGGTACTTTAGGAAACACTACAATTGCTGGATTCCTTTTGTAGTAGCTTGGTTTATTTACGTATATGACACTGCGACTACTGCAGTTCTTACATTTTATTTTATCACAAATACAAATGGTCTCCTGATGCTACATCTCTGGGAAAAGGCAGCCATCTGATGAAGAGTGAGCAGTGCGTGGTCACCGAACAAAGACGTCGTTCAGTCACAGCCCCTCGGGTCCTTACGTATACAGGCCCATTCATTTTCATGAACGACTCTCAGTTTTAACTAAAGCAAAGGGCAGAAAAGCACAACAGAAAGATGACATAGCCTTTCAATCATTCTAAAATGTCGCCCTTTTCAATGTGGAATGTCCAGCTGATTCCTAGAACAGAACCTCTAATACGTACTAAGCTTCATCAGTGTTGCGCTGGTTGTACTCAGAACGCGGTTAGGTAGATTATGCCATCAGTGTACTTAATCTACTGCAGGGCCAGTAGTAGCCATGTCGTCATTGGGGCCAAGGACAATCCTCTGTCTTAGACAAGTTTAATAACACAATCCAACCTCGTTTTTCACAATGACAAAAAATGTACATTCATGTCAGTTTTCTTGTTGCAGGTGCATCATAATGATTTAATAAGAATAATATAAAAATCTGTCACCTGCTTTTTAAGGGGGCAAAAGTATTTGGACAATTGGCTGCTTTTTACACTTAAGCATTTAAAAGGTCTAGATTTGGCCAAAATGCAAGGAAGACCACTGAAAACAACTGTGGTTGATGACAGAATAATTGTTTCCCTGGTGACGAAAAACACTTTCACAACAGTTGGCCAGACCTTCCAGAAGGTAGGTATATCTGTGTCAAAGTCAACAGTCAATAGATGACTTCACCAGAGTAAATACAAAGGGTTTAACACAAGATGTAAACCATTAGTAAGCCTCCAAAACAGGAAGACCAGATTAGAGTTTGCTGAACTTATCTAGAAAACCATGTATTTTCTGGAACATCATGTTACTGTATAATTCAAAGACCAGTTTGTCCCAGAATGATGAGAAGAGAATAGTATGGCAGAGGAAAGGAACTGCTCATGATCCTTAGCATATCTCCTCAACTGTAAAGCCTGGTGGAGTTATTATTATGGTATGGAAATATAAGGCTGCGAATGGAATTGGAGCATTTGTATTGATAATGTGACTGCTGACAAAAGACGCCAATTTTTCTTCCCTCCCAATTCCCTCGAATCCTGCCTTGTCAGCAGCTCCACAACTCCCTGGACAGATCTGTGGGATGGTAAAGGGCACGCACATGGTTCCTCCAACCACATGTCGCCCAGCTTTCGATTCTTTTTGCACTGCTCATCCAAAACGGATGCCTTTAGTCAGATCATGCACGGGATGATTACTTTCACCAACTAAACTTCCGCGATTGAACCCACAGCCGCCCAATCTGAACTCAAGGAGTCACTGGAGAGCGACATGGCAGGATAGATAATCTGATTTATCTAACCCAAATGCAATGTGTCTCGTGAAGGAGGCCCGGAGAAAGTCAGAGAACCTATAGTCAGGTTCAAACTCGTCCAGTGTGACTTACAGAAAGGACATTTGTGAACAAGAAGTCAGGCTGCCGTATCTGTATTTTAGAAAGTTTAATATTCAAGCTGGGACAGACTTGAATTGTAATTTCTGCTTTAATGCATGCAAGTTACAGTACAACACTGCAAGACCCAATGCACTATTAAGATTAATCTGAATGGATTTCCCTCAATTAAATTAAACAAAGATCCTTCCCAGATTGAGTACAACATTGGCTATGTTCAAGACTCTGCCACAGAAGGATGCAATGCTTCAAGGAGGACAAAGAATAATTGTTTAATCAGATGTTCTGTGCACAGCTGTCTTATTCCTTTGCCAACCAACAGAGTCTGAGAAAACCTCAGTGTCACGCTGAAATCCCTCCCTACATTACCTAGATTCTTTAGGTTTAAGAACACAAATCCTTATTTTCCTGCTCTGTTCCCTGGCACAGATGAGATGCAAAAATGTATGACTGGTATTTTCTTGTGAACACAGATGAGTTGCAGAAATGTATGACTGTTATGTTCTTTTGAAAGAACACAAATGCAAGCATTCAGAGCTTGGCGATGGGCAAATTAGAATGAGGGACACACCAAACAGTTGTGAGAGTCAGCATCTCAATAGATAAACAAAGTGGAAATTCATAGCTTAGTCCTGTGATGGGATGGTCATCGTTGAGACTGAGCCATTGATAGAGAGCTGTCTATGGCCTGTATTGTTGAGAAAAGAAAGAGAGAAATTGAGAATTTGAGTGAGATATAGAGTGATAGAAAGTGAGGGACATTGAGAATAGATTTGTGGGAGGGATGGAAAGAGAGAGAGAGACAATGGACAATGGGAAATGGTATCCCAACTGACTGAGGCCTGGATTCAAACACTGGAAATCAAAGTACAGTAAACGTTTGAAATCATAGACTGTTCCAAATTTGAATTTCATCAAGACAACTCATTATGTGACTCAGTAATGTGTTTGGCCCCCACGTATCTGTATGTACTCCTGACAAAATCTGGGCATGCTCCTGACGAGATGGTGGATGGTTTCCTGGGGGATCTCCTCCCAGACCTTTTTCAGGGCATCAGTGAGATCCTGGATAATCTGTGGTGCTACTTGGTGGCGTCCCAGAGGTTCCTCAATTGGATTCAGGGCTGGGGAACGTGAGGGCCAGGAAAATGGCATCAATGTTTTCGTCATCCAGGATCTGCCGACACACTGGCCACATGAGGGGTCTGAGGATTTCATCCCAGTAACTAACAGCAGTCAGGGCAATGTTGACTAGCACGTGGAGGTCCTTGCAACCCTACAAAAATATACCTGCTCAGACCATCAATGACCCACAGACAAACCGGTCATGCGGATGATGTTGCAGGCATACACAGAGTTTGAAAGGGGGCAGAGGGAGCAATGCCTCCCCTGGTGGCTGAAACGGGTAATTGCATTGTTTCAAAAAGGAGTGGAATAGTTACTTCTGGCATGACCAGATATTTTATAAATATTTTGAATAACACAAAACAACTAAATTTTGGTAGGTAATTTTCTGCCAGCCTACTAATTGATTGCACTTTTTGTGTATCTCTGGGCTTGTGTACGTTTTATTCGACTTTGTTTAAACGGCAAAGTGGAGAGGCCTCGTTCACTTTTTTGGCTGGTGAATGTGACGTGCTTAGGCCTTGCTGGATACACCGTGACCCTTTTTGTGGATCTACTGAGCGCTGTGGATTACTTTTTTTCGTGTCATTGGATTATGTCAAAAACGTATCTTTTTTTAACATGTATTTCATGTTGTGATTGCGCTTCGTTTCTGCGTTTGGAGAGGCATCTCAACAAACTGTAGGTCGAACACTGACTGTTCACTATTACATTTTATTTGAATTTAAGTGTCAGGGCATTCCACCACCATCTGTCTATATCGTTCCAAGACAGCCATGCCACAATTGGATTTCATAAGAGTGAATTGTTAAATTGTTACAATGTATTGGGCTGCAGGTATCGCCTCATGCTACCAGTAGTGACCAGGACACTAGCAAAATGCTATACTATAGAAGAATCTGTAAGGAAGGATAAGGAGAGAGTGAATGTCTGTGACCACCACCTGCAAAAACAATCCCTTTTTGGGGGTTGTCTTGCTGTTGCCTCTCCAGTGTGCTTGTTGACACTTTCATTTGCACCAAAACAGGTGATTCACAATCACTTATTCTTCCTAACCATACAGATTGATATCTTTGAAGTTTAATTGACTTGGTGTTATAGCTACTGTGATATTTGCCTGTTCCCTTAATAGTTTTGAGCAGTGAACAACAAAGTAGCCAGTTTACCCTACGTGTGGCTATATTTATTTGATTGGTCGATTAACTAATTTTACAAAACATAATCCAAAAACTACATTAGGTAGGGTGAATTGCCCTAATGTGGGACATTTTTAGCATTGTAGTTTTTTGTGAAATATTGCAATATAAAGCATAAATTGCAGATGACATAAGAAAATAAATTATTTTGATCACATGACACCACAGCTATGGTTAACCAATAGTTTCACTAACATTCATGTATTTATTGGGGACCTGTAAACACTAAACCTTAGTTGTCCCACATTAGGCAGTGTCCAACTTTAGGACAATTCACCCTAATAAATAGATTTGTTCATAAATGTAAGTGGTTAATTAAAAAGCATCATGTAATTTGTTTTTTTAATGTTTATTTTAGTTTTTATGTCACTTATTTCCAAATATTTTTCCTGTTTTATATTGTTCTAACGTGTTTTTTCCCTAATTCTAAAGACGTTGTTATAAAGCCTTAAAAACACATTAGCCTCTCTCTGTCATTCATATTTAGCTTGATTAGACCGATTTTTATAGGGAATTTTTAATAAACACTTTATTGTTTAAATAGATCGCTGTTTGAGTTCCTCCCGCTGTAATTGTATGTTATCGCCCCGTCTTTTAAAAAATGCTGGATAAATCAAGACAGTTTTTTCATTTAATGTCGTTCTCTGAACTTGTTCTCTGATCGTCTAGCTACGTGTAGTCCCGCAGCGCTACACAGCGGCCATCTGAAGTAATGACGCTTTCACTTTCGTTTCCATGATATGCATAATGACGGATTTATTTTGAACGAATCGACCACCTCGATATAAGTAACTTAAGGTTTGTATCATATGTATATTTTGATAACTATTTAACTTTTTACTAGTTTTACAACTTTCTTGACAGTAATTATAGTATTGCCAAACATGAACAGTTGATTTAACCTCCATATCTGCCGTAACCCTCGGTAATAATTCAATTGGCTAGCATTGCTTTTAGTGGAAAGTTTTCAACAGTGACCTTTTTCATTTGGGCAATAATCAGAATCACCTAATTGCTTAGTAAATATAATGGTACTGATGCTGCAGAAGAAGGCAAATCTACATTAACATATACATCAGTGGAGGCTGGTGAACATTAAATGAGGAGAATGAGCTCTAATCAATGTCTGGACTGGAGTACACGGAATTGGGTTGCACCCAGTGTGAGATACCATTAATTTCACTCCATTTCAAACAGTCATTTTATTATTATATTTCACCAGCCTCCACTAACATTAATATACTGTACAATGGATGGTAAGCCTAATGTAAGCATACATTTTTCTGTGGGCAGAGTCTGTATTATTGATGCAACTGAACAAATCATGCAAGATTTAATTCTGTGTTTACAATATCTTGTAGCAAGACATGCAGAATGATAAGGGCTAGGGCATCTATAGTTAATAATGTGCTCTTATGAGGGACTGGTGGAGTACCATAGCATAGGGGAAAACACATGCGGCAGAGATTTCTTGGTTGTGCTTGACCTATGCTAGTTCTAGTACTTCACCTTACATGGCCTTCTCTCCAATTTGATTTACTCTCTAAGGGCTCTTTCCCCAGTGTTGTAGTCTCTTCACAATGGAAGGAACAACCATAGAAGTTCTTGGCGTGCCCGACGACCTTCTTGTCTCTGATAGAATGGTTGACAAGCTCACAATACATTTCCTGCGACCACGGAACGGCGGAGGAGAGGTTCAGACGGTGGTGTTTCCCGCCTACAGGCCAGGACAAGCCTGGGTCATATTTGCTGAGTCTGAAGGTAGGCAACCTGTAACGCAGCTGGATAAAACAGCCCATTATTTCAGGCTCCTGATCATCTTCATGATTGCAGTTTGTGGAATAAAAATAAAACAGAGTATGCAATTACATTACTTAACTGTGATTTTTCTAATGTATCGTCAAACTGTTTTCTTTCAGTGGCTTCTCGCGTCTTGCGACAGACCCATTTCTTAGATGTGGAAGGACAACGCTTTCCTCTTCAAGTCAAGAGACACGAGGTTGTTAACGGAACTGTTTTTTACAGTTAAAGGCGCACTGTGAAAATTTTCTTTCTCTTTCAATAACCAGCTTCTAAATTGGAAAATCAGTTTAGATAGGACGATGATATTCTGCCACTTGAACAGGAAACGCAATAAGTCATGACAAGTTGTGCTTCAACAGTGGCTATTTAATGCATGTTATAGTATGTGCTTCTTTGTTTTAGCATATTGTAGGTAATCATTATCTCATATACACGTTTTTTTTGACATTTCAAATATCAAAAGAATGACAGTTTTACAGTTCTTGTAAGCTTGTCACTTGAAAGAGAAAGTATTTCTGTTGTTACAGCACCTTTAAGATACATTACTGTATTTTTAGAAGAAAACATAAGTTTGTTATTTGTGTGTGTGTGTGTTTGTGCGTACGTGCCTGTGAATGTTTGTGTGTTTCGTAGGTGGACATGTCAGTCAAAGCCACTCTGGATGTGACCATGTTCCCCAGTCAAGTTGCGGTACGTCGTCTCCTTGACAACCACAGCTTTCAGGTGACCGATCTACTTCCTGGTCAACTGCTTGTTGAGGGATCCTTTCTGAATCTCCGGGCTGTGAAGGCTCAACTCCAACTGCTCCTACCCAGGAACTCCCAGACCCATAGCAACCCACACCCATTCGTGGTGAACGGTTATATATCTGGGGTGAAAGACCATGCATCTGGGGCCTTTTCGAAATCCTCCATTAGAGGTCAGGAAATGAACTACACCTCCTCCACCAACTCATCCTCACAAGACTCAGGGTATCCTCATAGCCAGTCCACCCAATGGAAGGGCTTACCACCTGGAGCTAATGTGACCCACAGGAGGAAACAATCTCTCAGGTTAGAGGAACCCGCCTCCCATACCCCATCTCGCAAGAGCGTCTCCTTCGTGACAGATGCAGACGTGCTCCGCTATGCCCTTTGCTTTAGGAAAAATGACATTGATGCAATTCTGCAAAGCCACCATTCACAAATCGACGTGAAGCATGAGGACAATTCAGACATAAGCACAGTTGTCCTTGAGGGGAAGCAGGCAGAAAGTGCGATGGAAAAGCTGCAGACCTTTCTGACACACGTCACCACGTCACTACGCACTCAGGAAATAGACTTGCCCCTGCTTGATTACGACAGTCAGGTTGCAGTCAATAAGCGTATTCAGAAGTATAGGGACATTTATCCCACTGTCATTGTATGTCAGATTGGAGATATTGTCCGTCTTGTAGGTCCGTCCAGTGACAGTTACGAGATGAAGCAAAGGCTCCTGGGAAAAACACCCGAACTGCCACCAGCGGGGCGAACAGGGAGACAGATGAGCCGAAACTCACGAGACAGGAGAAGCAGTTCTTTGACCCGTCTGTCCCAAAGGCAGGATGCCCCCCTCCAGTCGAACCATGACCCTGTACCCCCTACTGGAGCATCTGGTTACTCCCCATCCGACTACCAGGATGACCACAGACGTGGAAGGACTGAGCCAAAGGCCACAGGACCTGCGCCCCCTGCATCGACCTCCAGGGGGAGAAGCAGTTCTGAGACACGCTCTAAAGCCAATGAGCGGAAGGAGGCGTTGAGGCAGGAACAAGGGGCTTTGGCTCAAAGGACAGAACAGACTCAGAATAGTGTGGTAGCGCCCTCCGGTGGTCATAAAGCACCATTGGCCAAATTTCAGTCAAAAATGCATTCAATTTTTAATCCAAAAAACATGAGCAATACAGACATTAAAAAAAAACTAACAAAAAGCTATAAATAGTGACAGAAGTAAATTTCTTGGATAATTTTTCCTTTTGTGATTTATGCCCTGTAGATTATTTATGCCCTGTAGATTATTTATGCCCTGTAGATTATTTATGCCCTGTAGATTATTAGTTAAGAAGGATAGTGTTCTGTATGCAGGCAATGGGTTTTAGTAATAGTTGTCTCAAGACAAATTGTATATTATTTAAATTGTAATTAATGATCAATAGTCAGTGACATTAACATACTTTTTTCTCACCACTTTTTCAATCAAAGCACAACCTGGTGATTGTGTTCTCTACCAACACCATGAGCTACACAGTGACACAATGTCATTTTTATAAACTATAGTTTTGTCAAGTCAGTTAGGACATGTATACTACATGACAAAAGTAATTTTTCCAGCAATTCTTTAAAGACAGATAATTCCACTTATAATTCACACTATCACAACACCAATAAGGTCAGAAGTTTATATACACTAAGTTGACTGTGTTGTTAAACAGCTTGGAAAATTCCAGATAATTATATCATGGCTTTAATTTCAAGGCCTACCTTGAAACTCAGTGTCTCTTTGCTTGACTTCATGGGGAAAAAACATGAAATCAGCCAAGACCTCAGAAAAAAAGTCTGGTTCATCCTCTGGAGCATTTTCCAAACGCCTGCAGTTACTATGTTAATCTGTACAAACAATAGCATGCAACTATAAACACCATGGACCATGCAGCCATTATAACGCTCAGGAAGGAGATGTGTTCTAGAGATGAACATACTTTGGTGCGAAAAGTGCAATCCCAGAACAACAGCAAAGGACCTTGTGAAGATGCTGGAGGAAACATGTACATAAGTAACTATTTCCACACTAAAAGGAGTCCTATGTTGACATAACCTGAAACTCTGTTCAGCAAGGAAGAAGTCATTGCTCCAAAACTGCCATATAAATGCCAGGGGGGGACAAACATGGGGGCAAAGGTTGTACTTTTTGGAGAAATCTCCTCTGGTTTTAATGAAACAAAAATAGAACCCTTTGGCCATAATTACCATTGTTTGGAGGAAAATGGGGACGCTTGCAAGCCCAAGAACATCATCCCAACTGTAAAGCACAGGGGTGGCAGAGTCATGTTGTTGGGGTGCTTTGCTGCAGGGGGGGCAGAATCACTTCACAAAATATATGCCATCATGAGCAAGAAAATGTGGATACATTGAAGCAACATTTCAAGACATCAGTCAGGAAGTTGGTCACAAATGGGTGTTCCAAATGGACAATGACCTCAAGCATACTGCCAATGTTGTTGCAAAATGACTTAAGGACAACAACGTGAAGGTATTGGAGTGGCCATCATAAAGCCCTGAACTCAATCCTATAGAACATTTGTGGGCAAAACTGAAAAACTGTGAAAGCATGGAGGCCTACAAACCAGACTGAATTACACCAGTTCTGTCAGTAGGAATGGGCCAACGTATTGTGTGAAGCTTGTAGAATGCTACCCAAAATGTTTGACCACAGGTCAACAATTTAAAGGCAATGCTACAAAACACTAATTGAGTGTATGTAAACTTCCAACTTACTGGGAATGTGATAAAAGAAATTTAGACAAAAATTAGAAAGTAACTCAGTTTGTTGTGGTAAAGGAGAGAGAGGAAGCGATGCATGCCACCTAAGCTGCCTTGTCACAATGAGACATGCACTGTTAAGGGGACACGTTGAACAATTTCAGGTTATCTGTTTATTTATTTGGAACCCCATTAGCTGTTTCCATAGCAACAGCCTGCGTCAGACGACGGGCCCCTCCAGTCCAATATCACCCTGGCTGTCATCCAGTCCAATATCACCCTGGCTGTCCTCCAGTCCAATATCACCCTGGCTGTCCAATATCACCCTGGTTGCCCTCCAGTCCAATATCACCCTGGCTGTCCTCCAGTCCAATATCACCCTGGCTGGCTGCTGAAGCTACTGTATTGTGAATCAGAGAACCAATGCGTATGAATGTGGGGTTGGGATGTCCAGTAGGGGGCAGTCTTGCCTCTAAGTATCAGATTATAATGATCTTAGGTTAGGGCCCTTTGATCAGGTGATTTTAAAATGAATTACTCTTCAAAGTCGAAAAAAAATTAGAGAAATAGTGAAAAATCTTTTTTTTTCACATTTATTTATTTATTTATTTATTAGTATGTCCCCCAAACTTTGTCACACTGTTTCTCAAGACCTGGGGGCATGCTAATATTGATTTTACAGTGATGTTGTTTTTCATGGTTTACATGTATTTTGCAATGTTTAACTAAAAATTAAACATACATTTGTGTATTTTTAAGCTGTATTTGATATTATGCATGAAAATCTCAAAAGGTTGGGTTTGCCTGATTTATACTAGTCAAGTGTCTTCTGAATTCAAATCTATATGTTACTTCACTGTAGGACTAAATATGATCCTTGCAGAGGCCAAAATATCAACATAATAGGCGGACTTCAACCCCCTTTGACCTTGAAGGGTTCATTATATTTGAATAACTTTCCATATGCACTGTCGTCTTGTTTCAAAGGTGTCAGTGAGTATTCTAAATGATCTTGAAACAAACAGTAGTGATTAAATTGAGTCAAACAAAGAAGTGGTGTTAAAAAACTAAACCTTTATTTTCTGTAGGCTACACAGGTAATTGTGTAGGGGGGGTAATTTAATGAAATACATTTCCTATTTTTTCACACATCACTATATTTTACGGCCCTTCACTTGGTTTCAAAAACTCAGTGTGGCCCTTGAGCAAAAAACATTGCCCAACCCTGATCTAGGTTTTTCATTCCAGTAAGGTCACAGCATTGATTGAAATACTGGGGTTACCCCATACCCACCCATACCCACCCCATACCCACCCCATATCCAGGGTCCTGGCAGCATGTCCAATTTGACTCTACGTTCACGTTGTTATTATTTATCAGAGATACTGTTGGCAGGGAATCTGATGGCCAAATTATAAATATTGTTTAAAATGTTATTACTTTTCTTATGGTCAGGAAATATTCATGTTTACACACTGCCAGAAATGTTTTGATGGGTCATTATATAACCTACTTTTATGAAGAGCCACAAAAAACCTAATCCAATGAAGCCCAACAAAAAGTAAACAACCAAAATGACTTTATAAAAAACTATGCTACATATTCACTGACCATTAGGTTGATGAAACAGATCAATATTTCTAAATGTAAGTTCATTAGTTATTGTCCGACATGATTGCGTTAATCTAGCTGCCTTCAAAGAAGAGGTATGCCAAAGTACTTCATCCTCAAACAATATCATGGTATTTTCTGTCATCAAAGCTACTGTGATTTAGCACCAGCCAGTTAAATTACCAAAGTGTTATGTTTTCTGCACATACAGCATACATTTATCACATGTCTACACCACTGGAAGTTGGCTGTAGCCTGTAGTGTAGTGCTAGTTACATATCACATGTTAAGCAACTGTCTGAAAACCAGGACACATTTAGAAGATTAAATAAATATATGGATAAACCCTCAGTAACATTTGATTTTAAGGAACACATATCCTCCCTACCTGTTCCCATGGTAATATGTGGGTAACTGTACATAATGAAAATGTCTGCGAGTTACATGATCATCCACTAAGTAGTGGATATTTTGTGTTAGTAGTACCGGTAATGTTCTAGCAATTTATTAACTATATTCCTATTCAAAAATTGTAAGAAATATGTAC
>JACXGM010005883.1:0-34065 GCA_016801145.1 Umbra pygmaea
CCCTTCACAGCCACCCATCCAAGAAGGGATTCTTCATGGCAAAGTTGCCATAAATGAGTCGTAATTCGCTAAGACATGGGTGATTTTACTATAAGCATTGCAAATGACTTGTATGTTGATTGAATGGGTTCCCTTGAGGTTGATGTATCAGTGCAAATAATTCATTCTGAATAATTTGAGTAAATGTGTACACTATGTAGGCAAAACCTATTTTTTTCACATTTTCGGACACCACAATGACTTCCTCGTGTGGTAATATTTGTCCTTCTAATTACGTATTGCAATAATAAAGAACTGCTGCATTTGTGTAGATGAGAGGAGCAAAGTGTATGAGCGTTGTGCACACGCTACATTATGATGAAGCATGCGCCCTTAAAATAGCATATGAATAACACGCCACTGACTTTTAACCAGGTTTTTCCTGGTCAGTGGCGGAATTGTTTTCGGCAACTGCAAGATAGCACCAGGGAACGTTTGCTCAAAGGAGTTGGCATTTCACTTTTTTCCGGTAAGTAACGTTACATTTTGTTTTACATTATGTTTTCATACTGTTTTTCATTAGCATCCCAATTAATATCTGTTAGCTAGCTATATTACTCCTCCATCTCGTCTAAAATCGTCACATCCGCAACCAAGATGTCTGCACCCATAACGGCAAATTCGATGACCCAAATCAGATCTTAACAAACCAATGGGTGACTTCACACATAGCTCCATCCAGTAATATACAATCTATGGTTTTGCCTCAAAAAACATTTAGTCTGTGCATTTTGATAGTTGTCCTTTTATTAACCAATCATATTTGGTGGTGCTCAACAGGAGTACAGATATCCAACGTAATTTCCAGAGGCAGATAAATATATCTGGTTTAAAAATCAAAATACAAATACAACAAAGAATATAAATATAACAAAAGCATTAACTGAGAAACTTGGGATTTCGTCTTTAACTGCAGAATTATTCTCTTGCACAAGGAGTCGGAATAGCCTAATGTTCTTCTCTTATTTCACCACCGTCTGACAAAGTAGAAATAGGCTACTTTGAAAACCATGTTTGAGAACACTAGCGACGTATATTCCCTGCTGACATGAATGCCTTTTAATTAAATGTGGAAGTAATAAAAAACTGTCTTCGGTGTATCATTTTGAATAAGCATCGTATCGTATTTTGACAAGTTATTTGTGCGCAATGATTGTGCATTGCTGAATGGACATATTCATTAAACCAGCACTCGTTTGGTGGCAGTACTGTACCCGATTTTCATCTACTGTTGGCTGATCTGATGATTAATTATAAATCCCCCTTATTCCTCATATGCAACGCAATATAGCTAGTTAACCCTTGTGCAGTAGTTTTTTTTAAACAGGTAGTTTTTCCCTGAAAGCCTAGAGGAAAAAAGAACGGATAAAGGTTTTGGCTGATAAAAAAATTGATTCTGTCGGAATGAAAGCAGTGAACCTCTACCCACTGTTCTAGACTAATATTAACCACGTGAAGCTAACAAGTGATTATATGTGACTGATTTTTATTTATCCCCTTTCATGCTAGCTACAAACTTACCAAGGCTAACGTTAGCTGCTGACGAGTGTAATGTTAACTAGCGTCACATGCTGTGAGGTTTCTGTTATTCTAACATTCATTTTCAGAGCATCAGAGAGCAACAGAGCCAGATCAGTGGCACCAAAATGAGGCACAGAAATCCGCGTTGCTATTCGGTCTGGCAGATACAGGTCGTTAAGGCACAGGTGCCATATTAGCAGCGGGTCTACTCAGTACCAACCATAGACTGTTACCAACCCTAGCAATGACGTTAGCAAAGCAAAGCCAGTCTTTCACTAGCCTATGGTGCGGTGGTCTCTTTTAACTACAACTTCTTTCTCTGCATTGAGTTGACAACTCTCTCAAATATAGACACACAAACGGAACAAATAATAAAAGTCTCAGATCCACTGTCTGTGATTGCAAAATTCTAGCTTAATTATCGTGACATGACAGCTATCAATATCCAAAGTAGCCGAACGTCATGTCACCTATTCATGTTCTTTCTCGACGTTGGCAGTAACATGTCATACGTTTTTCATTAAATAGGACTTTAACGTTTTTCATTAAATAGAATTTAATCCTTACAGTTTTTTTTTGAGGAACGGCTCCTTCCTTAGTTACTGGATGAGGTCTGCTCACTCTGCTGGTAATTGACTCTAGGAGCAGCGTGCATCAAACACGTGTTCCACAACAACAACAACAACACCAGGGCCTGGTGACCAGGCTGCCCACAGACGCGCCTGCCTATTGATAGGCTTGATATTGGCCGATGCCAATTATGTAAAAAATGCCCAAAAATCGGCTGATTAATCTGCGTACCGATAAATCGGTCGACCTATATATTTAAGTTGACTGATTTGTGTTTGTAGCTTTGGGTCATTGTTTCCAGTCTGTGAATGTACGACAAAGTATTTTGGTTTTGCCCCTCATGGCAGTTTTCCTTTTAACAGTGTTTTTGCGTTTAATTTGTTTTCAAGTTCTTCTCACATGTCTCTCTACTTCAGCAACACAGAAAGCATTAGCTATAGCTATACACTACTTATGACACAAATTTCACTGTCAGTTCAAAGGAGACAGCCGGTCGTAGACCTTCATAAATCTGGTAATGGTTACAAGACGATTCACAAATGATTAAATATACTAATGAGCACTATCAGGGCAATTATTAAAAAATGCTAAAGATATGGAACAGTTGAAAAACTCATGGTTAGAGGATGCAAATGCATTTTACCCCCAGGGAGAGGGAGGAGGATGGTGAGAGAAGCAACAAAATCCACAAGAATCACTGTGAAAGAATTGTAGGCCTTGGTGGAAAGACGTTTTTGACCCCAAGACACAGATGCAAGCGCTTGGAGTTTGCCAAACGTCATTTAAATTACGACTAGTAGTCAGATGAGATGTTTTGGTCAGATACATTATCGGCATGTTTGGTGTCGAAACAGAGATACATACAAGGAGAGACACCTCATACCCACTGTGAAATATGGTGATGGGTCGGGTGAGGTCCAGGGGCACTGGTCAAGATTGATGGCATAATGAATTCCACCAAGTATCAGGCAATTTTGGCTGACAACCTGTTTGCCTTTGCCAGAAGGATGAGACTTGCCCATAGGTGGACTTTCCAACAAGGCAATGACCCAAAACATACCACATGATCCACACAGAAATGGTTTTGAGACAACAAAATAAAGGTTCTGCAATTTCCATCTCAGTCGCCGGCCCTCAAGCCAATCAACATCTTGTGAGCTGAGTTGAATAAGCCAACCGTACATCTCAAAATTTTTCCCAAATTATATTCTCAGGAATCTATTTTGAAAACATGAATTATGTCAAACATCCAACACATTTGGGGTCTTTTTACATTTCAGCTGCATGTGTTGGTATTAGGCTATATTCAAACTTCTATTACTTTGCACCTGCATGTTTCGTTTCATGCATTCATGCGAGAACATTCCACACATTCCATACATTCCATAGCGTTCAAAATTATATAGCACCATTCACGGTTAAGGTTAGGCATGAGGTTACTAACGGTTAAGGTTAGGAATGAGGTTCCTAAAGGTTAAGGTTCGTAATGAGGTTCCTAACGAATAAGGTTAGGCATGAGGTTACTAACGGTTAAGGTTAGATATGACAATCGGAGAACAAAACACACAGTGTCCATCTGGATTTGAACTTGTGAACGCCGGCATGAAAGTCGCAAATTTATATGCCTGTCCACCATCCCCGACCCCCGCCTTAGCAAAATATACGCTACTTACATGCTATGACATGATCTTCATATGTTCATATTTAACGTTATGCGGTTGTTAAATATAGTTCCCTACAAATGCAATTGACCCTCTCATACAGTTATGTGTAACTTAGTGTCACCTTGCACCTTGTGCCTTGTATTGGCCAGGTCGCGATTGCAAATGAGACTGTTCTCAATCGATTAACCTATTTTTTTATTTATTTATGTCACCTTTCTTTAACCAGGTTAATCGATTGAGAACAGGTTAATCGATTGAGAACCTGTTTTCAATCGATTAACCTGGTTAAATAAAGGTGACATAAATAAATAATAAAAATAGGTTTTTCAAAAAGGTTGGTTTTGCTAAATAGTTCCCTCAGAACTTGTCATGCAATTTTGGGCTTTAATTAGCGCAAATGTGAAGAATCTTGAAAGGATATGCTCAGAGGAATGGTCCAAACATGTTCCTTGACCTTGTCAAACATTACAGGAAGAGACTCCATGCTGTTATCCTTGCCAGAGGTGGTTGCAATAAGTACTGAATAATTATGGGCTACTGATTTTGGTGAAAATGTCTTTGTGTCAAATAATGGTGTGAGTTTGGTTGTTTCCATTGCAACATTAATAAAGTGCAGTGTTTCTCACATGTTGGTATTTTGAGTTAATCTCTATAATTGTATTGTTAATGTTTTTAAAGTATTGTTTGGGCATTGACAGTCGGGGGTGCCCATTGTACAGTATGTATAAAATCATACTCATTGAGTTGAGCTCTTGGATCTTTGATCGGCATAATCCATAATAAGTCTGTGTCCAGAGTGGACTTATGTTTGTCTGACGATGTGAGCATGAGTGTGGTTGTACATGCAAAAAAGCATGGAGGGTGGAGCTGATGCAAAAATTGAAAGTATACAGTAGGTGTGTTAACATGTGACTCACAGCTGCTCCCCCAAAACAAAATAAAAGTAAATTAATAATAATAAAAACATTAGGAAAAATACTATACTCATTTCATTATACACTCCAAGGGAACACTCAATTCACACAGCGGGTCTTGATGAATGAAAGACATTAAAGATCAAATTCTTATGTAATTCTTGAGTAATTCGCTGAGAACAAAATGACGTAATAACGGTCAAAGGAAATCAAAATTACCAACTGAAGGAGGGCTGGATTCAAACACACACTGAAAGTAAACAATTGATCACAGGCTGTTCCAACTTTCGTGAATTTCATCAGGGCAACTCATAATGTGACTCAGTAGTGTGTATGGCCCCCACGTGCCTTTATGCTCTCCCAACAAGGTCTGGGCATGCTCCTAATGAGATGGTGGATGGTGTCCTGGGGGATCTCCTCCCAGACCTGGATCAGGTCATCAGTGAGCTCCTAGACAATTGTTGGCACTACTTGGCGGCGTCGGATGCACTAATACTTAACATCCCAGAGGATCTCAATTGGATTCCGGTCTGAAGAACGTGAGGGCCTGTCAAATACCTTTGTCATCCAGGAACTGCCTACACACTCTGGCCAAATGAGGCCAGACATTGTCTTGGCCCACTGCACCAGTGTAAGGTCTAAAGATGGGTCTGAGGATTTAATCCCGGTACATAACAACAGTCAGCTTACCATTGGCTAGCATATGGAGGTCAGTACGACCCTCCAAGCATATGCATTCCCAGACCATCACAGACCGCCAAACCGGTCATGCTGGATGGTGTTGCAGGCAGCATGGCATTCACCAGGGCATGTCCAGACACTTTCATGTTTGTCACATGTACTCAGTGTGAACCTGCTCTCATCTGTGAAGAGAACGGGGTGGCAGAGGCGGACCTGCCAATTCAGGTGTTCTCTGGCGAATGCCAATCGAGCTGCATGGTGCTGGGCTGTGAGCACCACTAGAGGATGAACGAAACATAAAATAAAAAATGATGGTTGATAGAATATTACTAAGTCTGTATGACTTTGAGCTAGGTAGGTGATCCAGCTGTCGATCACAATGGTGAGATGTATTCATTGAAAGTATTAGTAGACAGCAAAATGGCCAGCTAGCCCGCAAAGCGGGCTCTCCACTAGTCTGTGTAGTTATTACCATGGCCTACTGTGTTCGTTTTCTTGGATGAATGGGAGGTGTTGCAGAAATGAATAACCCTACAACAAATTCTACCAAATATAATATTTGATTTTTAAGGACAGGACCAACAATTCTCGACATGGAGTGAACAAGTTGGTGACAAACTGCCACGTCTATGTTCTCAATTCTTGGATAATGAGCTCTTTCAGAGAGCCTGGATGCTGGATGGAGAAGCTGTCAAATGCTAAATGTTTTTTTGTGCATATTCTTTAACAGTGGCTTCATTAGTGGATGACACCCTTGCATGCCATTTCTTTGCAGCATAAGTCATATCGTGTCATGTGAAACAGTCACCCCAGTTTGGCTTTATACAGCTTTAGCTACCTGTGATATACATGCATGGTGATTTTCCTCAACTCTTCTTAGGACAAAACACTTGTCTCGAAGTGTTAGCTTCCATGGACAGCCTGGATGTCTCAGAATGCTTGCCACAAGTCCATTCTTAATTAAATGTTTAATAACTTTTGCTACTGTATTCCGACTAATTAGCAAAGCAAGCCACAGGTTTCAAGCAATATGGGAAAGAAAATGGATCTCTCTGCTGCGGAAAAGCATCACATAGTGCAATGCCTTGGACAAGGTATGACAACATTAGATATTTCATGAACTTAAGTTTGAGCATCGTACTGTGAAGAGATTTGTGGCTGATTCAGAGCACAGAAGGATTCGTGCAGATAAAGGCATAATGAGGAAGGTTAATGCCAGACAAATTCATCGGATTAAGAGAGCAGCTGCTAAAATCCCATTACAAAGCAGCAAACAGGTATTTGAAGCTGCTGGTGCCTCTGGAGTCCCGCAAACCTCAAGGTGTAGGATCCTCCAGAGGCTTGCAGTTGTGCATAAACCTACTATTCGGCCACCCCTAACCAATGCTCACAAGCAGAAACAGTTGCATCCAGAAATACATGAAGACAAATTTTCTAACAGATTTGTTTACTGATGAGTGCCGTGCAACCCTGGATGGTCCAGATGGATGAAGTAGTGGATAGTTGATGGATGCCCACATATCCAATAAGGCTACGACGTCAGCAAGGAGGTGGCGGAGTCATGTTTTGGGCCGGAATCATGGGTATAGAGCTGGTATGGCCCTTTAGGGGGGAGAGAGCTGTTAGGCCCCTTTAGGGTCCCTGAAGGTGTGAAAATGACCTCTGCAAAGTATATAGATGTTCTGACTGACCGCTTTCTTCCATGGTACAAAAAGAAGAACTGTGCCTTTCGTAGAAAAATCATCTTCATGCATGACAATGCACCATCTCATGCTGCAAAGAATACCTATGTGACATTGGCTGCTATGGCTATTAAAGGAGAGAAACTCATGGTGTGGCCCCCATCCTCCCCTGACCTCAACCATATTGAGAACCTTTGGAGCATCTTCAAGCAAAACATCTATGAGGGTGGGAGGCAGTTCACATCAAAACAGCCGCTCTGGGAGGCTATTCTGACATCCTGCAAAGGAATTCAAGCAGAAACTCTCCATAAACTCACAAGTTCAGTGCTTGCAAGAATTGTGAAGGTGAAATCAAAGAAGGGGTCCTATGTTAACATGTAACTTGTCCTGTTAAGATGTGTTTCAGTGAAATAGCTTTTGATTTCAGTAAATATGACCTAATGCTGCAAAGTCAACAAATGACCAGTTTCTGTACTTTACAAACCTGAAAATGTTTTCAAACTCTGTAATGCATAATAATTTGGAACAGTGCATTTTGAGTTTTTTTATTTTGGAAAAAAATACTGTTTTCATTGGGTGGTTTGTTCAATGGAATTCGATGTATACCCTAATGGTTGGTGACTTGAAAATTATACTGACTGTCATTTGCATCGACTATTTAGGGAAAGAAGTGAAAAATATTGTTTGCATAATAATTTGGAACGCGGTGTATATCAAAACAATCTCCTTGATCCTTACAAATTTGGATTCCAGAAAGTTCCCTCAACGTCGACCTCTGTGTCACCAAGGATATTTGCACTGCCCAAGCTGAAACTCTTCTTTAATCTAGTGACATCGGTTCAAATAATCACTTGAGGCTTCCACAATCAATATGTTACTACAGCCTTATAAATGTAGATACTTTGATTGATGTAGCAAATTTCAAACCTCTCTGCTCAGTTTTATTGCTATCAAGAATGATTTTCCTTTTTAAAGCTGCTCACATTTGGTTAATCACTCCAGAATTTTGGGGCCTCTATGTGAGATTCATTTGATGTCACCACCAAGGTCAAAGCATTTCAGTGGCAACCCTTTTTATGGTGGACAGAAACATTTTATTTTTGAAATTCATCTACCGTAAATATGGCATAAAGAAAATGAGTCTGTCTGGTAGGAATCATCAGCCAGGAATTCCTGGTCCCATTATTTTTTTTAAGACTTTGGGTGACAAATGTATTTGTAAAGTACCTCTTTGAATTATATTGCATGCATCTTGTCTTAGAATTATTTTTAAAAAACAGAGATACATGTGACTCATTACAGGTACCTTAATACGATGTAATACATTCCTTATTTGTTGTTAATTAACTTTTACAAATGGGTTAATCACATTGTAAACATTCTTTTTCTTACTTGCATTGAAAATGCATGCATGTGTGTGCAAATGTTTGTAATTATTTTTATTTGAACTCATGCAAGGAAGTACACTTAGTCACTCACTCACCTCCTAGGATATGGGGATATGGACAGAACAAATGGCACATTCATTGAAGGACCATGGTGTCCAGAATGCCAAGTATTCGTGGAGCCAGATCCCCTTCAGAGACTCCTGCATCCTAATACAAGGCACGGTAGTCAACTTGATCCTCATTATGGTTCAATGTACTAGTAAACACCACAGCATTTCTCCTAGCCAGTGGGACAGAAGGCTTCCCTCCAATGGACTAGCATGGAAACAAAACTGGTCTGTCTCTTCGTAAACTATGGGGATGCTCTTTTTACTATTAGGTTTATTATCTTCTCCATAGCCACACACATACAAAGCAACCCCTCTCAGTTGAAGCGATTTGCTGTTCACAATGCGTCAGCTTAACCAGCCAGGTCAGGTCAAGTTGACTCAGACAATAGAGACTTTAGTGTCTCACCAACCCAAGACTGCATAACTAGGATGTCTGAAATGGCACCCTGTTTCCTATATAGTGTACTACTTCTGATGAGAACTGAATGCATTGCACCGTATAGGGAAAACTGTAGGTTGCCTAATGGAACACACTTTAGCTTGCTAAAGCTCACTATGGTGGATACCAAGCCAAGACACAAAAGTGTTGCAGAGACAAAGCGCCTTTCTCTCGATGTGTAGTAAACATCTTATCAAGTGACTGGTTGGTCATTATGTGCTCCAGTTTATGCTACTGCTCATTGTTTTTTCTCTTTTGCCCAATTCATGTACCAGTAAATGTTCCTTTTCTACAGTGAAAACCGTAAAAGCAAAATAATGTTACCCTATTATTTACTGTACAGGTCTTGCAGATTGTTTTTTACTGACCCAATTGGACCACACCTATGTGACTTTCTTAATACATTAGAAAAAACATCCACCTACCTGCATAAGATCAGCCAGCTACAGATATTGTAAGTCAGAACACGCATATACTATGCCTGGTTCACAAACACATAGTTTATAGATGCGCACACATGCTCACTCAAACCTACACAACACACACACACACACACACTCACTGATTCTCGCGGCAACAGACCACAATGGCGTCAGTTGAGCGCGATGCAGGGAAGGAAGACGAACATCTGATTTGTCACATTTGAAACGCTAATGTTTAAACCAAAAGGAAGAGCACACAGTAATGTGTTCATTCATCTGCATAAACACCACCTGTCCCAGCACAGACAGATCCTCAAGCACTAGAAAGTTTACTGGCAGTCTGTGCAGAGAGCCAATCAGTGTGGGCCCAGCTGTGGTTTCATGAAACCACATCGTTTTCAAGTGTCAGAAAGTGCTGTGAGTACTGCTAGTGGTGCTGGAGAGAATACTTTCATTTCATGTCACACGCCGACGTGCAGCAAGACGAAGAGGTGACACGAAAACAAAAAGAAAACAGGGTGCGCTTCGTATCACAAATGACATCCAGCAGGTAATTTATGCTGGCCCTTTATTTTATTTACTCACTCCAGCGGCTTCAGTATAGATGCTGAAGAGTTATTCTTGAAGGGTAATTTGGAGCAAATTTGGCATATTGCAGGCCCTCTTTGCTTAAGATATTCCATCATTTGTCTAAGACACAAGCAGAAAGCAATGACTTAGTTATCAAAATCCACACCAGCATTGATCAGCTTGGCTTTCTTGCATTCTGTTATCATCTCTGGAACAGCTCTTTAATGCCAAATACTTTGTTTATTGTCATTGTTTTTCTAACATTGTGGCTGAAATAACACTGTCAGTTTTTTTTCTTAATTTTCAGGAGTTGAGTATGTAGTGTTTGGTTTGAAAAGGAAAGCTTGCCTTGCAAGACAAATACTCAAGACATCAGGAAAACAGGGTGAGTAGAATATACTTTCGCACAGAGGATTTTCAGGGTAGATAATCCCTCAAAATAAAAGGAAAAAATTGAAAAAAGATGCTATACAATAGCTATGAAAAACTTCAGGATTCACAAAATATCAATGGATATACGTTAAATTTAAGTTAAAATATCAGTGTATGAATGCATAATTTTTATATAGTTGCTGTAATTCCATTTTCAAAGGGTAGTACAGTACATTTTCCACAAGTTCTTCTGTGGACGTCAAGTGATCAGATCTTTGAAAATAAACATCTAAAGTTTTTCTATATCTAGTCTGATATCTCTCCTATTCTAAACTTTATATCAGGCATTTGGGGGCACTGTATCCATTACGTTAGGGCTCTGCTTTGCCCAATGAACAATTTATTTCTGTCCTTTCAAAATACATCAAATCAATTACTCACTGCCTTTGATAGTAATAATCCAATAGGAAAATCATGTTCTGTTGTCATACAAGTGTAGTTAAGGTAATAGGTCTCTTCTTTCAACCCATCTACTTTCAGAAGAGTAGTGGCTTTTAATGCTAGAAATTGCGGAGGGCTAAGTAAGTCATCCTCCACTCGCTGCTGAAATCCTACGAGTGTTCCGACAAGGAAGAAAGGAACAATTAGAGGTAATTTGGCAAAGAAGCTTTTCATTGCTTTCACTCTAGAGCCTTTTGTCTTTTGTGACCCCTTCTTTAACAGAAAGGGGACGAGGGCAATTCTCTAAGAACCAGGATAGAGGCCTCAGTCACACTGCCTGGTCTTTCATCTAGCATCACAGTAAGAGCAGCACAAGTGCCAGTATTCGCCAAGCCAGCCACTTTAATCAACGTAATGCAGCGGATGCTGACGGTGGTGGTGGCTCGAGAGTCCCCGGGTCAGATTCAAAGAGCATCGCAGATGGATGGCGATGATGACTGAGTGGATACTGTTACTTTACATGACATGGGCTCTGTGGCCAGAGAGTGGTAGACGTTAGGGCTGGAGGGATGAAGGGACAGAGGGATGGGGAAGACCAGGCCTGGGTCGTTGGACATGCATTCAGACAACAATCAGACAACCTGTCAGCCAGACCAGGCCATGCCGGTCCCCTAGCCCTTCTATTCCACCATATCCTCATCTGTACAAGGGGCTACACAGTCCTTCTGATATGAAGTGTGGGTGACGGACCTTTGTTTAGTTCAAAGGTTTATACCTCTTTATTCCACAGTCCCTTTGTGAAGCCTTGTGCCTGAAATATGTATCACTGTCCCTTTCATTCCAGCCCTCTGAGGGAAAAATCTAACCTTGAAGTTTTCTCAGAGAGTCGGTTTGAAATGGAGAGTCCATTCACACAATGTCATCATCCTGCTAACCTGATATCCAGTGTTAGGAGAAGGGATGGGTCAGGCCAGTGGTGAGGTCTGACCTTCGAACACGGAGGTGATGAACCAGACCTTTTTCACATGATACATACAGGCTTAGCACCACAATTGGCTAGTACAGATGTTGGATCTTAGTTTTTGACAGTAGGAATTTCATTCTACAGTAAATTGAAATTATTTTGATAGGGGTTGATGCATATTTGTAAGGGGATATCATGTTGAAAATGTAAAAGAGGAAATGATAAAGGTCTAAAGACGTTTGAAACCGCGACCATATTGCCCATTTTTAATGCTCTGCATTGCAGGAAAGTTCTTCAAGAGGATTCTTATTATTAAATTGGGTGGACTCTTTCTTTTTTAATGTTAAACGTTTTAACTTCAACTTAAACTTCATGCTGATTTGTCAGCTTTCAACTCAACATTTTTCATATAAACAATTGTGTCAGGTTGTGCATCTGGCGATGTGGTGAGGTGAAGTGATGTATTGTTTATATCTAGGCCAGTGTCAGGATCATTTCGGAAGTTTGATCTTGCATTCTCAGAAACCACAGGTTAGAGTAACATGGTTTTTTTATTACCACAGCAAGAAAATCAAAAAAGTCTTCTACCCCTTTAGAAAGTATTGCACCTCAACAACCCACAATAAAGTCACTGCGCTATATAGTTTGACAAAACACATTGCTGATGAACAAATTGAGTCATAGGGTGCTAATGGGGCTTCTGCCTGTTTGTATCTCTTGTTGTAAATTAGACAAGTGATTATAATTGAGCAGTGTTAGCTGCCATGTGTGAGGGCCGACAGAGACTTACTGCTCCCAGGCACGACATTGTTTTTGACTTACCAAAGTGCTGAGCTCTGCACCTGACCGAATGGAGATGTGACAAGGAGACACTTAACCCCTGGAGGAACATGGAACAAGCCACACAGACAGACTAGCAAAAGGACTCCCCTCACCTTCTCCAGTAATAATGTAAACCATTTAAAACTACTAAGCTGTGCCTAACTAAGCCAAGCCCTGCTGGCCTGGGAACACATAATAGAGCAAAGGGGGCAAGATTTATGTTACACAGGCTGAGGATCATTTGGTTCTCTTTCAATATAAATCAGTTCAGTTCCTTATAAATATCAACTAATGCAAAAGGATGTTTTTGTTTAACGTCAATTATTCACAGTTTTATGAGATTAAAACTGTTAAAGAGAAAGACACAGAGCAAGAGAATTAAATAAAAAATAGAGATACATAAAGGGTGTATACATAAATAATAATAATCTAACATGGAGAACATAACTTACCTTTTCGATTCTATTATGTTGAAGCTCTGACTGGGCCACTCAAGAACATTATGCTTTTTAATCCTTAGTAACTCTACTGTAACTATAAATCACTTTAGCTCCGTCAAATGTCCATCTTGCGTGGTTATCCGGTGTTGTCCTGTAGGTCATTTGAAAGCTCATAGTTTTGCTTTTGCTCTGCAATTTACTGCTCAATAGTGGATACCTACAGAAACGGCTGAATACATTCTGAAATAATGTTAAAGGTGGAAGACAAAAAACTGTGTTTGATTTTAAAATGAATGCTTACAATTTCATTGTCTGAGGCACTGACCAAACAAAATTTGAAGAAAAATGACGTTCTATAGGCGCTGTATGTTTATTGTTTCATCTAATCTCCTATTCACTTAAACTGGCATGTTGTTTTGTTGTTGTTGGAACAACACGACTCAGTGGTTGTTTTTATCTTTCGGTACGATCCTCTTTGGGGAGTTTATCTGGCAGGGGTCAAACCACATATTAATAGGCTGTGTAATGAGCTCCCAGGGGTGAGTGTCCAGTCTACAACTCTACCTCCAACCCAAGCCTCCCCATCCTTTCCATTATCTCCTCCTATCCTCCAGTGAATGATAGATGGTGGCAAGTATCATTCACACTCACACATCTCAAAGAAAAATGACCAGGATGCCACATCTGTAAAGGAGACCCATCAGCTATACTGCTGATGCATTTGCTCCGATGCTATGTTGTTACTTTGTATCAGTGCTTTTGTTTGTCCTCAATTTTCACTGTCTTTCTTCTATTTTAGTGTTTGTGTCCACAGTAAACTAAATGACGGTTGGTACATGAAATTTACCAACTGTCAATTTACGGTTGGCGTTGGTACATAAAAACATATGGAAAAGGTAGTTTAAAGGTATGTCATTAAATAATGGTTTGGTTGCAGAAACAACACTGATGCAACCAAAATAGCATTTTCTTCATGTAGATTTTACAATACTTGCATTAGGATCTTCTACCTATTGGAAATGGATTTTCCCAACTTTGTGGAGACAAGGGCAACCAATCCTGATGATGGGTTAAGGAACTGAGGTTTCTAACTTTCAAGATCATATTTAGATAATTTGGAGTATTGTTTTTTGACATTACAACATGTTTTTTTACATTATAACTCTGAAAACATAGTTATAATTTTATTTCTTCTGATGTGGTCAAACAGTGATAGAATCTAAATGGATATCTGTATCAAAACAAAACATGCTACAGTAAAACAGCATCCAAAGCATTAAGAAAAGTGCCAGCTGTCTACTTAGAGAAAGACAAGCTCTGCCTCTAAAAGAAGCCCAATTTAAATCTTAGCTTCTTTACCAGCTAATCTGTATCCTTTCTAAATCATGAGTCCTTGTCAATCCAAACACAAAGTTATTGATATGTGGGAATGAATTACATTAGATGGCTCTTGGCTTGCCTTTAGAATGATTTAGAACTTTGTGTGCATTGCAAAACCAGTGATGAATGCATGTTTTTGAGTGTCCACTGAATCTAACCTTTGGCATTTCTTTCTATCTGAAACCATTCATTCTTGTGAATTGGTATTGTGAGATGGTAACATCTGAAAAACACATAATCTTCTCTGACTGTATTTGAAACAATGCTATTGGTGTGCAGAGAGTCAGCGACAAAAGCAAAGGTAAAATAAAAAGTATTCTATAAACTTATGAAAGAAAGTGACATTGGGTAGTTTAAACATATCGTCTTCTTATGAACAATAATAGCACACACCATCCAGAACATAGAACAAGAAACAATTGTACTGATGAATAAATAGATACCAGCTGTGTGTTGTTGCAGACAGAACAGACTGTCCATTGGTTAATCATAATGTAATATAAATGTCCCGGTAAAACAACATCAAACAGATTCGGTGGAACTGAAGCCACAGACTCAAGTACTGCCACAGATGGGCACTGTGACAGTATTCCAATCTAGCTTGAGAAAGATTTCTTAGATTCTATTCTTTGGAAAATCTGACTAACTATATTCTCAAACACTTGGTTTTCTACAAATAGTTGTGTTATGTTTGTCTTCTTTGTATACTCTCATCTTTTTCACAGGCATCAAGCAACTTTATTTGCAAATTGCCTACACAAGTAGATTAGAAAAAAAAAAAGCCATTACAAACATTACATTAGTCACTCCAAGCAATGGAGCTGTGACTCTGCTCTGGACACGAAGTTGTGTATACTCAACATTAACAAACATTTTTCTTATAAGAATTTCATTAGCGGAAAAAATTCGTTTAAGCAAGAACTACGTAACCGTTACACAATGTTACCAATTTAGGGGTCAGAATAAAAAAATATACAGTGCCTTGCGAAAATATTTGGCCCCCTTGAACTTTTCGACCTTTTGCCGCATTTCAGGCTTAAAACATAAAGATATGAAACCGTAATTTTTTTGTGAAGAATCAACAACAAGTGGGACACAATCATGAAGTGGAACGAAATTTATTGGATATTTCAAACTTTTTTAACAAATAAAAAACTGACAAATAAGGCGTGCAAAATTATTCAGCCCCCTTAAGTTTATACTTTGTAGCGCCACCTTTTGCTGCGATTACAGCTGTAAGTCGCTTGGGGTATGTCTCTATCAGTTTTGCACATCGAGAGACTGACATTTTTGCCCATTCCTCCTTGCAAAACAGCTCGAGCTCAGTGAGGTTGGATGGAGAGCATTTGTGAACAGCAGTTTTCAGTTCTTTCCAGAGATTCTCGATTGGATTCAGGTCTGGACTTTGACTTGGGCATTCTAACACCTGGATATGTTTATTTGTGGACCATTCCATTGTAGATTTTGCTTTATGTTTTGGATCATTGTCTTGTTGGAAGACAAATCTCCATCCCAGTCTCAGGTCTTTTGCAGACTCCATCAGGTTTTCTTCCAGAATGGTCCTGTATTTGGCTCCATCCATCTTCCCATCAATTTTAGACATCTTCCCTGTCCCTGCTAAAGAAAAGCAGGCCCAAACCATGATGCTGCCACCACCATGTTTGACAGTGGGGATGGTGTGTTCAGAGTGATGAGCTGTGTTTCTTTTACGCCAAACATAACGTTTTGCATTGTTGCCAAAAAGTTCAATTTTGGTTTCATCTGACCAGAGCACCTTCTTCCACATGTTTGGGTTGTCTCCCAGGTGGCTTGTGGCAAACTTTAAACAACACTTTTTATGGATATCTTTCAGAAATGGCTTTCTTCTTGCCACTCTTCCATAAAGGCCAGATTTGTGCAGTATACGACTGATTGTTGGCCGATGGATAGACTCGCCCACCTCAGCTGTAGATCTCTGCAGTTCATCCAGAGTGAACATGAGCCTCTTGGCTGCATCTCTGATGAGTCTTCTCCTTGTATGAGCTGAAAGTTTAGAGGGACGGCCGGGTCTTGGTAGATTTGCAGTGGTCTGATACTCCTTCCATTTCAATATTATTGCTTGCACAGTGCTCCTTGGGATGTTTAAAGCTTGAGAAATCTTTATGTATCCAAATCCGGCTTTAAACTTCTCCACAACAGTATCTAGGACCTGCCTGGTGTGTTCCTTGTTCTTCATGATGCTCTCCGTGCTTTTAATGGACCTCTTAGACTATCACAGAGCAGGCGCATTAATACGGAGACTTGATTACACACAGGTGGATTCTATTCATCATCATTAGTCATTTAGGTCAACATTGGATCATTCAGAGATCCTCACTGAACTTCTGGAGAGAGTTTGATGCACTGAAAGTAAAGGGGCTGAATAATTTTGCTCGCCCTATTTGTCAGTTTTTTATTTGTTAAAAAAGTTTGAAATATCCAATAAATTTTGTTCTACTTCATGATTGTGTCCCACTTGTTGTTGATTCTTCACAAAATATTACAGTTTCATATCTTTATGTTTGACGCCTGAAATGTGGCAAAAGGTCAAAAAATTCAAGGGGGCCGAATACTTTCGCAAGGCACTGTATATATATCTGTAGGAGATTTTAAATAAGAAATCTTTAGAAAAAGAAATCTATGGTGAAAAGTAAGATGATAAGCAGATGTTGCTAAAAGTGGTTCCTCGCAATATTATTTAAATTACTGACAGAGTTAAACATGAGGAGCCATGCTGAGAAGAAAAAATGTACAATGTTATAGCCTTGCCAACTGTCTATTATAGTCGGGGCCATTGCCGCGTGTCTTCAAAGTAGAAATCAACATAAAACAAAATGCTCTTAGTCTTTTAATGAGCTTAATTTATTATCTAAGCCATCTAACATCTGCTTTAAGTTGCTCCTCTGTTTTCCATAGAGATGCTGAACTTAAAGCAGCAGCTCAGTACAATATCTGTCAGAATTTTTGTCTTTGGAATATTAGAATTCCTTAATCCTCACACCAGACATGAAGATAAAACCAGGGACAGTCAAGAATCAAGAGAAATATACAGTTATGTGAAAACGTATGTACACCCCATAGAAAGTTGCCTTTATTTATACACATTGGATACATTGATATTAGCACAATCACTTACACAATTTAACATACAAAATTATATTTTTTACATTTTTTTAAGTACAGCTTTTTAAGTATTTCCAATAAACTGGATTTGTAAGTAAAATTGGCTTGGAATTACATGTTTCAAAGACACAAATACATGTATTACAAGCTGTGAAACTATTGTTCTCCTTGATATAACTACTACCATCAGATTTACGAGTACTTGCAACTAGAGGGATTTAAGTTAAATGTAATTTGCATGTCACGTTTCACAAACACAAATATTTTAACTGTAAGTAAAACCAACTTATGGAATACCTCAAATGACTTTGGTCATACTTAATTTTTTTAATCAGACTTTTTTTTACATCACAATATTTTTAAAAGTACACTGTGCCGCCAGCTTCATCAGGTATGGTTATGCAAAGATGTCAGCCAACCTATAAAAAAACATGTCTCTTTTGCCTCTGTAATTGAAATTTTTAATAGTGAAATTGGTTGTCATATTAGGAAATACCAATTTGTCAAATGATTTTCATATCAATTCATCGTGGTCCATCATGTGTTACGGCACAGTATGCTGTTTAAACTAAATATGTAAATGCATAGTTCTTTCTTGAGACATGTACACAACATTGTGTAAAATCATCTTAAAATTCCACAAATGTCCATTTACCCAGTGTCACAGTGTTGTGCAATGCAGGTGTAAGCGAAGACCGATGCGAAGGTTTTAATATCAACCAAACACACATAAAAATTAAACAGCCACAATGGGCAAATGTAGACAAAGTAACTAGAAATATCTAAGACATCATACACACAAACCTTAATGGTAGACAATGACAGAAAGTTAATGGCACACACACTGAGTTTTAAATACTCTACTGATGAGGGATACATATAAACATCTGTGGTGTGAGGATAACACAAACCACACCTGAAGAAAAAGGTCAAGGTGAAAAACATGTAGGTTGCCAGCTTTCCATAAATGTTAGCATGAATTGCTTACATTTTTAACAGTTCATGTTGTTTTTATAATTTTAGTAGTCTAGATTAATTCATATATCCATTTAAGTAATGTTCTAGCTAACTATTTGACCCAAGGGGCAGCCCTTTTAGTGAACGTTAGCTTGCTACTTTCAGCCTAGGTTACATTTGTTTCATGCGTCAGTTGGGCATGAAACAAATAATAATAAAGCATTTCAGTGTTGTATAACCCCAATCCTGAAAAAGTTGGGACAGTATGGAAAATGTTAATAAAAACAAAGAGGAGTGATTTGTAAATGTACTTTGACTTAAAAAAACAAACAGCTGCATAGTTTTTTGACGTAAACTATTATTTTGAAATTGATGTGTGCAACACATTCCGAAAAAGACAAATAGCGATTTGACAAGTTGAAATAAGAAGGTGATGTGAAACAGGTGAGGCAATTATGTAATCATAGTATATTTGAAGCCTCCGAAACATGCCTTGTCCTTCAAGAGCAAGGATGGGTCAATCTCCTAACAGATGTATTGGCAGATCTTTGAGAACAACATTCCCCAAAGACAAATCGGTAGGATTTTGGGCATTTCACCTTCTACAGTGCACAATATAATTAAAAGAGTCAAGGAATCCCATCAAATCTAGGTGGGTAAAGGGCAACGTTGAACACCACTTCTGAATGAAAAAACATCACAAGTCTGTAATGGATATCCTGACATGGGCTTGGGATAACTTACCTTTGTCAGTTAACACCATTCACCGCTGCCTCCACAGATGCAAGTTAAAGCTTCACTATCCAAAGCCATACATCAACACTGTCCAGAAATGCCGCCGACTTCTCTGGGGTCAGTCTCATCTAAGATGGACAGTAGCACCGTGGAATCATGTTTTGTGGTCCCGAAGAGTAAACATTTGAAATAGTTTTTGGACTAAAAAGCTGTCATGTTTTCCAGGCCAAAGATCAACTTAAAATGTTTTATTTGTTGGATATATTCACAAATAATTGTTCAGCTTTAGCAGTATATTAAATAGATTTATCTAGTTTAATCCTGCATTTTAGTATTTAAGTAAATCTAGGTACCCGCATTTCTATGTGGAAATAATCATTTATTTTTTGCGTAGTATTTACTAAGCCTGTGAATATATTTTGACTGTGCAAATATGTACACATGTTTAGCACTTTATGAAAGATATTGCCTTCGTATCCTGGTGTAATATTGACCTTATCGCTGCTGTTGTAGATGCCTGGTCTTACTGTAAATATGCTTAACAAGCAGGCGCTGTTCAAGACATTCAGATCAAAGAATCCACACAGTGCCTGGTTCACCACTGAATTGGTTGTGCTCATCCTATGTAAACACTGGTTTCTGCTTATTGCCTAGATCCCTTTTTAGAGAAGTTATGAAGCCGTGTATACAGTCATTAGAAAAGCTAAGGCTAGCTATTTCAAACATACATTTTCTTCTTTAGATCTAATTGTAAAATTTTCTTGGACACTGTGAAGTCAATGGAAATAAAACCATGTCCTACCATCGTACTATACTCAGATTTGAAATACATGTGCAGAATAATTGAGAATATCTAAAAACGTTTTTGAACAGCTGTCCATGCACTCCACTGCTACAGCTAGTCCAACCAATGATATTGCTCTCTGTGTCAATTGTTTGGAAAGCGCTACAAAATGTGAACCCATACAAATCAGACAGGGTAGATGATCAGTACCATTTCTTGAAAGTCTTGGCAGATTTTATTGCAACCCCTATTCCTTGCATGTTCAACCTATCTTTTGCTTTGTCCATAACCCCAGAGATGAGACATCTGCATAGGTTTTTCCCATTTTCAAAGGGGTTGACATATTTGACCAAAACTTTCATAGACTCGTTTCTATCCTGCCCTACCAAAAGTGTTCAAAAGCCAGGTAAATAAACATAATCAGCAATTGTGACACTGGACTGTGCATTCATGCTTTAACGTTGGCCATGGGTGTTTCTCAGCTACACTGAAAGTCCTAAATGACATCATAACTGCAACAGACAGCTGTTTTTATTAATGTAGCCAAAGACTTTGATTCTATAAATCACCAAATTTTGTTTACTAGACTCAATAGCCTTGGTTTCTCAGCCTGGTTCAGTTAATACTTCTCTGATTGGATGCAGGGTATCAAACACAAGGGTTTACTGTCTGGACCACCACTGGCTTTTTTTTGGGTGTCCCAAAGGGTTCAGTTTCTGTATACATCAATAATGTACAGCTTTTTATGTTTAGAGTTTTTTGGGGGGGGAGTAAAAAACAGGACAGGAGGAAGCAGCAGCCAGGGAGACAGGTAGGGGGAGACAGAGAGGGGGAGACAGGTAGGGGGAGACAGAGAGGAAGGGCACAGGCTAACTACGCTTTACCACAGCTTCAGTGAAATACAACACACTTTACATGATGTCCAATTGCTCCTCAACTCTAGTAGAATTAAAAGCATGATTCTTAAACATAACCTGCCTTATTGACCAGGATTCTCAAATTGGACAGAATTAAAAGATGTTGACTGCTACAAGTATCTAGGTATTTGGGTAGAGACCTCATTCTCTTTCCAGACAAGCCCAAAATCACATGAAATACGTTCTGAGGAACTAGTTTGTAAAACCAAACGTATGAGAGGGCCAATTACATTCGTAGGAAACTAAATTTAACACGTTTTTTGTAATGTTAACCCTAACCTTAATCCTAACCTTAACCTCAGTAATGTCATATCAAACCTTAACCGTTAGTAACCTCATGCCTAACCTTAACCGTTAGTATCCTCATACCTAACCTTAACTGTGAATGTTGCAATATAATTTCGAACGCTATGGAATGTGTATGGAATGTGTGGAATGTTCTCGCATAAATCCGCTAAACAAAATGTACAGGGGCAACGTAATAGAAGTACACATATAGCCTAATAACAAAACGTGCAGTTCAAATGTAAAAAACGTAATTCAGGTTATTCAAAATAATTTCCTGAGAATGTAATTTGGGAGATATTCTGAGATGAAAGGTTGTTCCAGACTTACAAAAACAAACTTAAATTTACATAAAATCGAGATTTTTTTGCCACAAGATTTTAACAATCTTCGAAGTTGTTGAATTGATTTACAGGGTTTCCACCCATAGTCTCTTTATTTTAGACATGATCTATCATAATGCCATCCACTATCATAATGCCATCCAACCAATGCCCAGTATAATCCTCATCATTGTGACTTTTATGCAAAATGTATATTAGCAATCACACACATTGCTACTCCCCCAGATACCATCTACAAGTCCTTTCTAGGCAAACACCCAATTTACCTTAGCTCACTTGTCAGTGTTCCACTACATACCTGAAACCTACAGTTACATTTTACTGGTCATTCCTAATGACAACACTTGCTTTGTCTGTCATTCGTTCCAATTCTCTGCAGAAAATGACTGGAAGGAATTGCAAAACTCTACAAATGGACACTTAAATCACTCCACCAAAATCTGACCTTATCTGTCAATTGTGTATTTTAAGTAGTAAATGTAGGTCACTTTGGAATAAACTGGTAAATCAACTTGCACATCTGTGAGTGCACTATTAATGCAGGAAGATATATAAACATTTTGGAGCAACAAATGCTGCCATCCAGATGTTGTCATTTCCAGGGACATCCCTGCGTTGTCCAGCAGGACAACGACAAACCACATTCTGCCTGGATTACAAGCGCATGGTTGCATAAGCAGGGTGCGGGTGCTAGCATGGCATGCCTGCAGTCTTAACCTGTCTCTGATTGAGAATATGAGGTGCATTATGAAGTGCAAAATAAGGCAATGAAGACCCAGTACAGTTGTGCAGCTGGAGATATGTATAATGGATGAATGGGAGAAATTCTGCTTGCTAAATTGAACCAACTGGTGTCTTCAGTGCCCACAATCTTAATAAGTGTTATTAAAACAAAAAGGTGATGTTACACAGTGGTAAACAATCAACAGTCGCAAGTTTTTTGGAGAGAGTCATCAGATTTCAAATGAGTGTATTTTTTTTATTTATATTCACAAAGTAAAACATCACAATATGTTAATCATTTGTTTTCAATAGAGTACAGGGTGAATTGCATTTTCCATTTTTTTTGTTGCATTTTTCATATGGTCCCAATTTGTTTGGAATTGGGGTTGTAAAATAGATCAAAGTCATTGAAGGGATGAAGCATTATGATACTGTATTATGACACAAAACTATACCCAGTGGATGATGGTGTGTAGATAATATGATGATGTCTGACTTCAGCTGTGCAACAAGTTACTGACATCCCCAAACCTTAAGATAACCCCACCTTTAAAAGTGACCACCACTACTTGCCAGAGTGGTGAACTGGGAAAAATTACTTTAAAGTGTTTAAATTGTAGGCAGAATATTGGAAATGTGGCAAAATAAAACTACTAAATTGACTCAGTATATTTGTCCACATGATGAAGCAAGATCTTTAATGTTCCAAAAATGACGGTAACTAATGTTCAACCTAAATTGAAGTTAAGGCCTTTTCCCGTTGCAGGGCAAATCGTCATCGTCATGACAAATCTGAGGAACGTTACAAGACTTCTAGCCAAATGTGGTCTGACAGTGCCAAGTTCCTGGATTGATTATATGAGGTTGTGGATGACAACGCAGTGTCCGGCTGTCCCAACCTATGTGGAATAACACAGTACCATTCGCGAGTTTGGATCACAGAATCTCAGAAGTGTTTTTTAATTAATCAGAAAGCTTTCTATCAACAGTGGCTTTAAAGATCATGAAGGCAACATCAAAATGAAATGACAGAGGGGGCATTTTTTATCAATGACAGGGATTTCAATTCATTCATATACCATTTGCAATGCTTGTGGGGAAACAGAACTGGAGGGGGGCAAATACTCTATCTTGTGGGGCACCCACATAGATTCGGGTCCGGGCAACATTAAGTTTTGTGCTGAATCAGCCTTCCATATAGATTAGAAACTTGGTCTGGTTTAGTCTTAAACATATGAAAGTATGAAAACAATCATGAAAAAATCAAAAGATCCATCCAAGGCACATGATTCTAGGAGGGGGTACAAAGCCATTTTCAAGTAATTTAGAGTACATTGTTTTACATTCCAGCAGATGATTTACAAATGGAGAAAATCCCAAACTAATGGCAGTTTATATAGGATGGGTTGTTCTACTAAATTCATGCAAATGGCTGACCGAAAGATGCTCAAGGAAGTCTCTAAACCGCCCAGGGTCACATCAAAGGCTCTACAGGACTCTAATGCCACAAACAATGTTCATGTACATGTGTTAACTGTCAAAATTAGATGTAGAAACTTGGCCCATTTTGGAGGTCAGGAAGGAAGAAACTCTGTTTTCAAAAAGTATATCAAGACATGACTGACTTTTGACAGACAATATGTAGGTAAATATCAAAGGTACTGGAAAAATGGTTGCAATGCTAGACTTACTAGCTGTTGAATAGAATTATCACATAACAAGCATAAAGCAAGGAAGCGTTTGGGTATGCTTTGCTGCCTCAGGGCCTGGCCAACGTCATTGTCTCAACCATGAATTCCATATTGTACCAGTTTATTCTTGAGACAAATGTCAGGCCATCTGCCAAAAAGCTGAAGATAAACCGAACACTCATCTTTGAACAGGACAATGTTCCTGAAGCAAAGCTAGACCAGGTTCAAAAAGAAGAATTAAAGGGTTATGGACTGGTGGAATCTAAGCCAGATCTCAATCCACTTCAAATGCTGTCAGGGGAATTCAAGTAGGCTGTTCATGTAAATAAGCCTTTTAAACATGACAGTGTTCAATCAGTACTGTAAAGAAGACTGGACAACACTTCCTCCCAATTGATCCCAAGAGACTGACAACAACAACCACTATTAAAGCTAGCTACATATTGTTTTTACACTATGAAATTGCATTTCTGTTGATTAATAAACTATTAGTATTAAGAATAATATTTCCGTTCTTTAATATTTGTCGTATTAGGTTAACTTTAAAAGTGAATAGTGTTGAACGGATTACAAATTGGTGTCCGAAAAGACAAACTTTGTGAAAAAAAGACTAACTTAAGTAACAAAGTTACATTGAACTTTTTCAAATTCATAATATGAATCTTGCAAACTGGAAGTACAGCTATTGCCATACATAAGGGAAGTATTCCTTGAGGGTGCATATTATTCCAGGAATCTAGCAATATTCTAAATTTTCTGTTGAAAAACACAGTATAAGGGCCATTCTGAAAGTGAAAGAAGAACGTATTGACTTGTATTACAGTTGGGATCCCCAGTAGTACTATGAGTAAACCGGTCATGCGCATGCCTCCATGTTCATCATTGCATGCAACATTAAATTGAATGTCCCACTAGACTTATGCTTGCGTGGCCATTCCTTGGGAAACATCACACGTCTGGTAAGAATGCTAGTTTTTTTTCACAAGAAGAGAAAAAAAATTTCCACTGAGTGTTCTCTTCAGACTAACAACTTTTACAACCAATCACAAGTTTGGGTAGGAGGGGCGGAAACTTTGGCAGGAATTGCGCTCACACTTTTTACAAAGCAGTAGCGGAAAGCAGTGACGTCCCTTCCATTTCCTTGTTAGATTTACGGTCCATCCCCTATTGTAACAATTCCCCCCTAAGGGGATTGTACATGTGTGTGTTTTGTGTTGCTCCCCTGTATATGTTTATTTGAGTTTCTTCCCTGTGCTTTGTTTTAACCTCATGTTACCGCTTCTTCAGTCACAGGCCCTGATCATGTTAGCGTTCTTTTATTGTCGTTCTTAATTACATTCCCAAGTGCATTCACTCAGTCATTCGATCTGTTTTTAAGTTCTGTTTTAGTGTTTGAAACCTGTCGGTCGTTGATGTTGTGTCTAGTCTTCCCGTGTGTGTGTGTGTGTGTGTGTATTTGTATCAGATAGTTTTTGAGCTCGAGGCAATTTTCTTTGTGTTTTCTTAAATAAACACAGTTTGTTTTCGCTTATATCCTCGTGTGTGTCTTGCTCATTCAGCACCATGAAAAGCTATTATGACACCTGTACTCACACAAAGTTCACACAAAGTTGCTCAAACATCTACACTGTAGCCATTCAAATATTGTGGAAGTAGCCGGCCTGCTTGTGAGACTACACTAGACTCAGAACTGACAAACCAAATACCAAAATGAAATGAAGAAGTGCCAATATGGTCAGGATTTTGAATTGTAGTGGCCTACCCACAGTCTAGTTGTTTAAATGAGGGTGGCACTTTGTCTCAGCACTGCCCAGGAAAGTGAATTCATTATTTACTCTGTCACTTCCAGATGGAACATGATCTCGGTTGCTAGCTAGGGCAAGAACTCTCCTTCTACTTATTTGTACCTAATTCAGGAAGAAATGTGTACAAGTACAAGACGACTGGGAAAAGGTGTATCAGAGGACACATATGCCTACCTTCAATTCTCCCTAAACTTCTGTGGAATTCATGTAATGTACTCCATTCATGTAAATTTCAAATGCAGCATCTGCAATTTAACAAACAGAGAGTAATTGTTTATAACATTACAACTTATCAGATTGTAGACCATCGAGCAAGAAAGCAAATTTATGAGGCAAGCTAAATGAAAAAAAAAGGAAATTCAGAATTGGTTGTAGTTGAAGCATAGCTATTGAACCCCTTCTGCCGCAAGACACTGATGTGTACCATGTTATTTTCAGAACGCCAGGAGGAGCAACTTGAAAGTGTAGCATTTATTTTTGGACAGCTTTTTTTACTGTCTATGTCATTGACCATGCAAGCTAAAAATGGTAGCTTTCTGAAACAGTTTATTTGAAATGATGACAGGCAAATATATCTATGAATGTGCAGTGTTCACAGAGGTTCAGGACCATGGTCAGCTCACCCAGAGGGTGCACGGGCAGGCACCAGGACGTTCCTCATCAGTACCACTCAGGGTGCCTATAAAGAGGAGACCAGAAGAGAATGACAGAGAGTCAGTGAGCTACTTGAACAGTGGGATTGTTCATTTAGCTTCAGTTTCGTTTAAGTTTTGCACAGTTCTATTACTGTATGTTTTGTAGCACCACTTATTCATGGCATAGTAAAAGAGTAAAGTTGTTGATGTTATGAAGGAGTTATCCATGTTTTTTATAGTCTATGGTAGCGACCTGCGGCTGCATGGCTACAGTTCAACACCTGAGCTAGAGAATGAACGTATGCCTTCCTATGTCTAATAATTTAATTGATGATCTGTTATAAGATAAATCAATCTCATTTCTGGTTATTGCAGAAATTCCCAGCTGAATCAGAGAGTTAAGAGTTGAGATATGTGTCCTCTGCAGCACTTTTAACTAACAACCAGATTTGCACCGCCCTCTGCGGAGAGTCTTGCAAATAACAGGATATGACAACAGCTCCAAATGTGGTGTCTTCACTAGACCACTCGTGAATTCCTCTTGTTTTCATGGTCTTCGCTCACCGTACAGACTGAACGTAATGTTTGATGGTAAATAGAAAATGACTTTCAAGAATAATGAATGTTTTGGACAAAGTAACCCCCTGTCTTACTGTACTATACTTACAATAAATATCAACACGCTGTTAACATATGTGATGATTATAAAAGCCCCACACCTTAATGGTCTATTAAAATTGGAAACATTTCTCAAGTAGTGTTGGCAACTGAAATATCTCTAAACCGATAACATTGTCTCGTCACTGATTGGGAGATGTTGGGACAGGGGTTATAATCAGGGCATTGGAAAAGTCTCCTGTGGTCAGATATCTTTGTCCAGCATCATTTGCTGACCTTCCATGTAAAGGGAATAACCACAGGGAGGTAGACAGATAGTCCAGCCATGGTTAGAGACAGAGCCTGGTGGGTGATTGCTTTATGCTCCGCCATGGAGAGATGCTAATGACCTCTGGGCATTTTGCATTAATAGGGACTGGGCACATAGGCTGCAGACTACTCCACCTGCTCGTCATAATGTCTGCAGCCCAAATTACACACTATTCCCTAAAGCAGCGATGTTCATTCCTGCTCCCACGAGCCGCCATTCTGTAAGTTTTCCGTCCAACCCCAGTTGCGACCAACCTGAGATAGCGTTTCATTTTAATAATGATTAATGTCACCTGTGCTAAATTTGGTTTGGAACAAAAACCTATGGAATTGCGGCTCGCAGGAACATGGAATGAGTATCACTGCCCTAAAGGGATCCTGTTCATTTCAGTGTAGAACATTTTTCCTAAACGCCTGGAAAGCAGGTTCAATTTTAGGATCATATAACACTTAAAACAAAAAATTCATGCACCCATTTCTGTTTTAGTTAATTGTTTATATATTGGTTCATGAGATGAGAAAACATATCTACTTATCTGAAACCATTAATTCATGCAAAATCTCTCCTTATTCGTTATAGTTCTTGGTCCTTGCTTCGTTTGACTCTACCATTTAACTCAGCTCTGAGGATTTCGATTGGGTTTAAGTCAGGGGACTGGCATGGTTGTTTTAAAATATGTTTTTTTACTTCTATAAAAAGGCTAAAATATAAGAATAAGAGTCTTGCATAATATCTACTGATTAGCTAGTCAGGTAGTAGACTTCCTATTACTGTAGGCAGAATTCTCAAAACTAGCTTCCTCTGGCTCTCATCTGGTCAATTTTACTACCTGAATTAAATATTAATGTTACCTGCACATGTATAGATAAATACCTCTGTAACAGCACTAATGTCAATGACAATAGTCAATGACAAAAGTTACTACTAATTATGCATAACATACAAAAAACTCAACCATAAAATTATTAACAACTAACTATCCACTTTGTCACAACTCTACCTTTGTACTGGCACGATGGGCCCGGGTAGCTACTCTACGTATAAGAAATAAAAGCATGTACTCCTTCAACTGCAGTTGTTTATTTTTGTACAAAAGGTCTCCAGGGATTTCGTGAACTCTACCAATCATAGTGTGAAAACAAAGGACATGTTTTCTGAATGTCGCTTTATCAACTCTTTATGGCTCTGGTCCAGCCCAATGATGTGGTCGTTTTTTGACAAAGATGTCCTCAGGGAGGTGTTCAGATCCATAATCCTTGAGGAGAACAAAATATCGTCTGTGGGAGTGAGGTAGTGTTTGCCAGAGCAAGGAGCCTGGGTAGCTATAGGTATTTTGTGCTACCATTACTTTTTCTAAATCCTAATAAGACCCCTTTATGTGGTCCACGTTTCTTTTCTTTCTTTGTTCTCAGAAATTAGATCAGAAATGAGAAGAAAATATATTTGTAATTCCAAGGCTTGTAAAACTTTCAATGTGTAGTTTGGTGCAGACAGGAAAAACTTCTGAAGGAAAACACCACTCCTAAGAAAAAGACAGTTTTTAATTCTGCCAAGTCCATCTAATTTAAAGACCCAATATATCACCTGCAGAGATGCAAAGCCTTCTGTGTAATAACTTAGGTTAGGAGCCTTTTTTTCCTGTTTGTGAAGTGAGATAGCTGACGGTTTTATTGGAAAGTTAGCTCTCGTCACCTTTTTCTTCCATTGGACCCCCGCCAGACAAAATGCAAATCTAGGTAGATATTTTAATGGACATTTCCCTCGCACTGTGAAACTGGGATTTATATCCTACTAAATTGTTTGTCTTGTGCTCCGAGCTGATCATATCATTATGCAGCTCTTGGAGGATTACGAGAGGATTGAGGGAAATAGATCTGGCTGATGGAGCCAATGTCGGTGGCTTAAAAGCAAGAGAACGGTGGAATGGGCTTTAAGTCATTTTGCTTCCAATCATTTAACATGTTCACTATTGCACCATGCACTCAACTTAACCAAGTCAGTCATTATGAACATTATTGTGAAAATATTTTGCATGATTATTTAGGGAGGGAAGTGTAGCCTAGTGGTCAAGAGCCAAGAAACGAAAGGTTCCATGTTTTAAATTCTTGATCCTGGTGTAAGGCAGCTAAAATGAGAATTTGTTCTTAGTCATACCAGCAGCATAGAGCCCTGTATTACACTCCTGGTTTTCTTCTAAAGCTAAGCAGGTTTGTGCCTGGTTAATCCCTGGATGGGAGACCAATGCTGCTGTAAGTGGTGTTGGAGGGCCAGTAGGGGGCAATCTTCCCTCTGGTCTAAAGATAATTCCCAATGCCCCAGGGCAGTGAAGGGGACATCTGGCCTTATTTCAATCATGGCCACCTAATACTCCCACTCAGCCCTAAATGGCAAAATTAACTACCCCCTCCACCTGATAGCTGATTTGTGGTTAATGTTCTTGTGCAAAATGGCTGCCAAGCATCACACAAGTGGGTGCAACACATTGGTGGTGGATGAGGTGGGCTTCGCCCTCACTATGTGAAGCACTTTGGGTTCCTTGAAAAGTGCTATATAAGTTGAATTAATAATGAATTACCTATATTGAAAATAACAGTAAAAAAAATACATTTCCATATACAAATTCCTATATGATATGTATTTCACATTTTAAAGAACAATTACAGTTAAAGAGCTCTTTACATTTCCCATGTAAAATGTTGTTTAAGCTGTGTGTTCTCAGCAGCATTTCATTTCACACTTGCTTCACAGTCAAGTGGGGCCACAACTTGTCTTGTGGCCCCACTTGCTTGAATGAGGATAGCAATGTTGATGTCAACACGACTCTGTCCGTGTGGTCTGTCTGGGCCCTGTGTGGACCCACCACACCCTGAGGGCAGTTGCTCCCGTTATGCCTTTGTATTCACAAGGTTCAATGGCCAAGGCTTTCTGGCTGCTGTTTTCTGTGTACACACAATTTAAACAAGTGTTACAGTAGGAATACGTTCTGCCTACTCAGTCAGAAAGGCTCTGTGTGAAACCTTTGCGGTGATATGACACACGTTTACTTATTTTCAAATAATAATCAAATTGCAAAGTTACAACATAATTGATAAAAATGTACAGTTCTGTTAACTGTAGACTATTTTTCAGGGTTGTTTTTCACAGATAGATTTGTCAAAGTTATATCTGCTGGGTTGCTGTCCGTAAACCCCCTCCGTTAGCCTGTCTCTCCCTGTCTCTATGGCAGACAGCAGCAGTTAAATGACCACTATATGATTCCTGTATCGTTAGCAGACCAGACCAGACCCTGGCCTAAAGGAAAATGTCGCCTTTGAATTCAACTGGCGAGACGCAGACAGTCAGAGTCTCTGAGAGACTCAGGCCCCATTTCTCCTCCTTCTCAACTCCTCTCAACTTACCCCTTGAAGTTTTCTTTTTTTTCAACGTTGAAAAGAGAGAGCGGGTTCGTGCTTTAAAAAAAACGAGTTTTTTAATCTGTGGAATGAGTGCTTCACCATGGAGCGAGGATCAACATAGAGTGCCAAGCAGGGCTGCGGAGTGTATTAATATTTAAATTCCCGTCCAGATAATCAATAGAAAGGGGTACTTCTGTGCGCTGTTACCCTTGGATGGGAGGCGATAATAGGGAGAAAACCTGCTGATTAGCCTCCTTAGAAGCTCTCTACTCTGTGTAGTGCTCAATACTTTAGCAGTGATTATAACCTATTGAGGCAGAAAACCTGATGGAATATAACCTCTTTTGAATTCCTTGTTCCCTCAATGGTGTGTCAAAAAGAGCATTCAGTGGTTCATGTAGCAAAATCACCGCCTGTCTAAAATATTCAAATTTTTTTTTTGCATATGGTGCTCAAGGAAAAAATTCAGCGCCCTCATGTAGTAACATAATGCTTTGATATGGGTCCCATTGCCATAACAGGCACCAATAGGGAACTTATATTTTATTCTTCTTTTCAGTGTACAGAAAAAAATCCCAGCTTAGTGCTTTTTGTCTTTTGAATGCTTTGAACTCTTTTCAGCCTTTAGCGGGACTTCTTGTGCTTCGGACTGTGGTGTGCATTCACTGTAAAAGCACTCAATGCCGCAATAAGACCACAAGCAAAACTGTGAGTGTCTTAAGCAGGACCACACATCTAAAGCATTTGCATAATTTAAGGAGAAAAAAATAAAGCAACAAACCAACCCTCTTCATTTAAGATTTGAAGAATTGACGGAATGCTACATACCTCTCACAACCAACACGGTTAACCACACCTTGGACCATGAAACTCAAACAAAAATTATAAATTTTTACAAAGATAGATCTCGTTTCACTCTGTAAAAGTTTTACTCAATATAAGACATCAATGTATATTATTGTCCAAGATAGGACACAAGACTGGATGTCTTAAGAATTAATGTGTTGGTGTGAAATTGAGGTATACTTTTAGCATATACCACTCTCCCTGTTTGCCAGAGAGAAGGGTCAGGATTTTTGGGTTTTCGGTCTTTGTCTTGGCTTAGTTAAGGCGTCGTAGAAAGAGAAAGACGGAGGGGGCCTGTGCGTGAGCCTGAGGATAATATCTCGTTTGAAGGGCCAGTGGAAAGAAAAGCAGAAGGAGCTGAAGTAGTGGTTGTGAGGATCTTGAAAGAGAAGCAAGTCCAAAGCTGAACTGCTCAGTTCATTTTCCACCTGACTGGCTTTCGTAATCCATCTTGGCCAGCTGCTAACAAGATTGGGTCTGAAGTTTACCTCCACAATGACATAATCAGATTAAGAGCCACAAAGATCAAATAATGACCCGGCTTCAGGGCAAGTTCACCAGACCCTTGATTGCAATGTGTGGTCCTTGAGATTTATTAAGAATTAAGTGTTGGTTGTCTGAAATGGTATGCTGAAATTATAGTTGTGATAATCTATCTCAATTTGTTCAGGTTAAATAACTGTTCTGGACTTTTGGCTGGTGCATCCCAAAAAGCTGACCGCCAACGCCTTGTTTCCAGCGGAGTTGGGCTCAGAATAAATGAAGGCGTCTTTAGAGAGTAAAATGTTTAGGATGAGAAAGAGGCTTGTAATAGTTGCTTCACCACAGTTTTGAAAGATCAAGCCGTTTAACGATGGTATGTTTCGGGGAATGGAGAAAAAAAACATGTTTGGCCATGTTTCTTCGGTTTGCTTTCTCAGAATGGGATATGATGATTTGGAAATCTTGCTCTCTCTGTCTTTCTTTTTCCCCCTCCTGATTTCATCTCTCTCTCTGCCTGCAAAGCCCTGTGCTTTAATAGAGTAAGGGGATTATAGATTGAAGCATAGTAATGTGATTGTCTCCCAGCAGATGGTGCGCACTGCTTCACCTTTGAGAGAAGTTAATTAAGCCCAGCATATTGTGTCTATCCAGGGGAAAAATGTAGATGAATATTGAGCAATCTAACTCTGTGTCTCCTTTTCAAGCCTGCGCGCTGGGACAGAGGAGGCCATTGAGGCAGAATTATGTACAGAGTTAAATTAATTCACGTCCTGCCTTCCAACTCTCTTCCCACGTAACCACGGTGCAAGGCAACAGGACTCAGGAAAGTTCAAACCCCACTAAGTGGACCACACCATGCAGTCTGCCATATTAAATGAATCTAGACCCCAAAATCTGCTGTGGGATATTAAATGGGTCAGTAGGATTTTTTTGTTGTTGGTTTCGTTTACACCATACTTTGTAAGTAACCAACATTAAATGGAATTTAAACGCTTATAGATATATGGATTTTTTGTTCTGTGGGTGTGTATGTGCGGCGGGGGGGGCGTAAATAATGGCAAGAAATTAAGAGCAGCTGACTGAATGCAAAAGTCGACACGGCCTTCAAGAGAACGCATCTGTTGACTTAAACAAAATCACGACCACAAGCATGGAGAAAAGTACGGTAGCTATTTCAAGCACTCTACACCATATCAAAGAAAAAGTATGCTGTAGAGTTCTAGGAGGAAACAGGTCCAGGAAAGCTCTGGACGGATTATGAAACCAAGTGAAGTCAGAATAACAAAATAGTGTTCAAAGTGCACAACATGGAGGGGAAAGCCTGCTGGGCCCAATATAAAAGTAGGGGTTAAGCTTATTGTAAACTCCCCTCTGCTACGTTCCAAAGGTAGATGTTACATATGATTAGAGAGGCCTCCACTGTGGCGGTCTCGACGAGGTACTTCCGTTCCAGTTGAGCATTGCTAATTTCTTAAACCCTTGGCCACAGTTATGGCAATGTGGGTCTCTACTTTTTTTCCAGAGCTGTTTTCTCAAATATATTTTTCTGGCTTAGCCTCACAGCATGAAATATTTTGATTGGTAATGAATTCTCACATTTAATTTTAACTTGGAAAGAAATTGGATGATTCTTCACTTGAAGAACCTAAGACATTATTTTAAAACCTTTACTTTCCTGCAAAGTCTTAGTAGTTTTCAAGGTTCAAAAATGAGTATCAATTACTCCATATTAGTATTTTGTCAATATACTTCAGCCGTCATGAAAGAAAATGATTCCAAGTGTAACGATTCCCAGTTCCCCTTCTCTGGACACTGCCACTTCCCTATTTCATCCCGCTGAGAACTACAATTCCCATTCACCAGTTTTACTTCCTATGGACTACAGCTTCCCTAGTCATACCTCCTCAGAACTACAGTTCCCATACCCGGACTCAATTATCATTATTCACCACACCTGATCACTCCATTTTGTATTTA